>JAQZBX010003540.1:0-64797 GCA_029593785.1 Cabassous unicinctus | reverse complement strand
TTTTTTTTTTTTTTTTCTCAAAATGGAACTATAGTTTCCCCATTTGCTTAAGCCCAGAGCCTGAGAGTTATCTTCAACTTGCCCTTGTTCCTCATTCTTTCCTCCCACTCCAATCAATCTCCAAGTTCTTTTACTTCTACTTTATTAATATCTCTCCATCCCCACACCAGGGCCTTGGCCTAGACCACCATCACCTCCTGACTTGGTCACTGCAACAACTTCCCAACTGTTCTCTCTACTTCCAATCCTGCTCCTCTCCATTCTATCCCAATTCAAGGATTCAGAGTAGTTTTGAAGTAGAAAATTTAACATCAAATTGTTGCCTAAGAGGCAACAATTTAGCCTCTTAGGTGCAAAATACTGTGATAGACCAAAAAAAGCCCTTAAGTATCTTTTAATTGAAAACACATGTGAACCCAGTGACCACTGCAATCTTTCCAAGACACAAATCTGATTATGTCCTTTCAGAGTCATTTAAAAAGCTCTCTGACACCTTCAAGATAAGATCCATTCTCCTTAGTGGAGCCATCAAATCCTTTTATGATCAGCTTCCCGACCTGCTGGCAGGTGGCTACTTGGCCTGGGTCCAGATGCCCACTGTGATGTGAAATTCAGTTACCACAATTGTCTCCAGAAGAGAACCTAACGGACATTAACAATGGATGAAATCGGGAAAGATAAAATCAGGCCCAGAAGTTACAGGAAGAAAAAAACCTTGATGAAGAAGAAATTTCTTAAGCAACATGATGGATTCAGAAGCCCATGAAAAGCCACCAATCATAACACCTTCAAAGCAAGATCTATCGCCTCATGTTACAAATGTTTGTGAAATGAAGCATTACCTGTGTGGCTGCTATGCAATCACTTTTCCTGTTCAGAAGGTTCTCTTTCGGCAACAGCTATATGAAATCAAAACCCAGGTTGCGGTACTTCAGTAGAGGAGGGATGGACTCTGAAACTTATATATATAGCAGAATCCTTTCCCCATTAATGCAGGAGACAGCTACACTGGCACTTACATTTGGTCTGTATGAGGATTTTACTTGCCTTCTCTGTGGGTATGTCAGCACCCCAGTGTTTGTAACGTGTCACATGGGGGAAGTACTTGCAGGGATAACAGAAGCAATTTTTCACTCCATTTGAGAGTTAGAACATTGCTTTAGGACTGTGAGGAAAGGGTGACAAATTTACAAACACTTATCAGGCTTTCAAGGCACTGAAATCCCATGGAATTGGAGAGTATTATCAAGTCTTGATGCCCATTCTTTTCCATAATGGATTCAGCAATGTCCATTATTTTGGACTTTGAGTTCCCATTAAGGAGTAGTTGCTTATTGCAATGACTCACAGCTCATTTTGTCAATGATTTTATCTGTGGAGGGCTATTGGGTGCTATGTAAGGATTCTTGTTTTTTCCACTTAATGTTGTAAAAACTCATGTGCAATTGTAGATTGGTCAGGAATTTCACTCTTTCCCCAAGGTTTTCCAAAAACGGGCTAGAACAGGACAGGAAACTGATATACCCATCTGAATTACCATCAGTTCCTCAAATCTTGGGGCCTAATCAATGCAATTTATGAGTTCATGTTAAAGGTTATATGGAAGAAATCATTAGTTAAGTGTCATTTATCAACTGAATAGACTGAAGAAGAATGTAGTTTGGTCTGGTTCCTAATTGGCCACATAGAAGTTGGTATCATAAGTCCAGGGTACAGTGAACTATGGGCAAAGCTGTTTTCTTTAAGTACTAACAAAAACAGAATAAGGGTTTCATAGGGGGAAAATGCCTTTTATGAATGACCCTGGATTTCTCCTAGCCTCATCCCCTACCATGATCCCATTACACTTCACTCATGCCAGACCCATAGTTAAGGTGTCTTGAGCTCTTATTATACGACCGAAGTGAGTACTTTACATACTTAATTCTCCTAACAACCCCATGAAATAGGAATTATTACCTGTTACAAATGAAGAAACTCAAGTTTAGAGAGTTGTGTAACATAGTTTCAGGCATTTCTGGAATCCACACCCCTTAATCCACACTGCCTCCAGAAGCATGCAATGCTTTGCATGTCTCCGGATTTTGCTCTTGCTCTTCCAACTGTGGGAAACATCTGCCATCTTTTTCCCTCCTACTGAACTCCTATTCATTCTTCAAAACTTACTGAAGCATCAATCATCACCTCTGTAAAGGCTTTTGTGAAGCAAAATTAAGTCTCTGTACTATGGCTTTGTTTTATATATATGTCCATATTGCACAATTCTCAGTGTGGCCTTGTATTTGCTTTCAGATCTTCTCTGCTAGATTACCTGAGACTCTGTCTCACTTCTCTCTCAATAAACACTTAAACAAAAACCAAAACACATGAACACCTGATAAATAAATTGAAGGAATTCATATTATATGACCTGGAACAGCTTTGGAGAGAAGTAAAATAGATTATCTGTCAAGACTGAAGGCCAAAAAGATGAGTGAAGTTTGAGGCTTAAGAAGATTAGATAAGTCCTAGCACAGATACTATAGAGAATTTGATATGGCGTCCACATGAATTCATCATCATTACAGCTTATACCTGTATAATGTTTCTAAGTTTATAAAATTCTTTCTCATCCCTAAGTCTTAGCTGATTCTCATATCCTAAGTGAATTTATAATTTGTCTATGAGATTCTTCCTTTGCTTTCTGGTGTCTCTCACCTTTCTGCCAACTTATTGTTCTCCCAAGGGGGTATCACTACCTTACACACGTACACAGAAATAATAGTCACAATTGAAAACATTTCATTTAGTATTCAGAACATTTTAAAGAATCTGGAAGTTACCGTTAGTACTCTGAGATATAAATAGAAAAAGGAAAATAGGTCTTGAACATACATACTAGATGATTAATAACTCTTGATTTGAACCTGTGGTTTGTACACTTCAGCACTAAATGTAGTCTTTTGCAACTTAATCCTAGTCTGAATTTCCAGCTCCTTTTCCAGCCATTGCCCCTTCGCTCCCCTACCCCCACCATTCTTTTAGCCTCTTCTCCAAACATGCTTTGTGTCTTCATGTCTTCATTCCATTGTTCAAGTTTCTCTTCTGGAGCCTGTGGAACAACCCTATCTTTAAAATCTCCTCTCCCAAGTCAAATCAATCATGCCTTCGTCTTCCTTCCCATAGCTCCATGGCAGTATTCAATGCACTATGTGGTATATACCTCTATTATGGCGTATTTTAGTTTCCTTGGCTGCTCAAGCAAGTACCTTGCAACGGGTCAGCTTAAACAATGGGCATTTATTTGCTTATGGTTTTGAGGCTAAAATAAAGTCCAAATCAAGGAGTCATCAAGGCATGCTTTCTTCCTGAAGACTGGCGTTCTGGGGCTGATGCCAGTGGTCCTGGGTCCCTAGCTTGTCACATGGCAAGACACATGGTGGCTCTGGGTCTCTCCCTTCTCTTCTGGGTTCTGTGGAGGTTCAGCTCCTGGCTTCTCCCTCCGTGGCGCTCTCTCTGTCTTTCTGAATTTCATTCCACTTATAAAGGACTCCAGTAGTAGGATTAAGATCCATCTTGATTGAGGTGGGCCACATCTAAACTGAAGTAACCAGCAAAAGGTCCTGTTTACAATGGGCTCATACCCACAGACATGGATTAAGTTTAAGAACATGTGGTTTGAAGAATAGCTTCAAACCACCACATGGTAGCATTTTATTACTGTTATTTGTTTGTATAGCTATGTATCCCCCCTCTCCAAGACCCTAGCACCCATACCAAAAGAATATAAGTTTCTACAGAGGAACAGAGATTATATCTTTTCCAACTTTATATTCCTAGTACTTGGCAACATTCATGAATATACACAATGGTTATCAAAAAAAACAACAAGCAACCAACCAACCAACCAAACAAAAAACAACTGATTTTAGAATGGAACAATTTTAAAAAACCAAAAATTTCTGGGCCATTATGTGAAGAGTTACTTACGTAGGGTCTATAGATCCATAAATAGACATCAGGAGGTCCATGAGCCCTGTGAAAATGTATGCAAAAAGTTGTTTGTGTATATATTTGGGGGCTGGGGCAGAGAAGGCATGGCTTTCTGAGGAAAAGTCTCAAAGGGTTTCATGACCCCAAAAGGTGAAAACCTACTCTACTGGACTAGACTGTCTTTGGAGTGGGCTGAATAAAATGCAGGTAATAACAGTGTCCTGATCATAATTGTTGTTCCTACTTTTTCTTCACTGCAGAAGAATTGAAGCACTGAGTCAGAGCCTGGCTTCCCAGGAGGGGCTGGTGGAGCAGCTATCTAAAGAGAAACAACAACTGTTATATCTTTTGGAGGAGCCAACTAGCATGGAAGTGCAGGTAAGGTTTGGGCTGTACTCCCTGAGGGACGTGATTTGTATTTTCATGAGCCCTACATAATTTTTATATCTAGGTATATTAGTTATCTATTGCTGCATAACAAACTTAGCAGCTTAAAACAACCTACATTTATTACGCGTCTCTGTGGTCAGGAACCCAGGCATGGCTTAACTGGGTTCCCTGCTCAGAGTCTCACAGCCTGGAATCAAGGTGTCAGCTGGACTGTGTACTTATCTGGAGGCTCACTGAGGGCAGGAGCTGCTTTCATGCTCCCTCACACCGTTGGCAGAATTTATTTCCTTGTGGCAACTTGCTTCTTCAAAGCTAGCAGTAGAGGTGGGGGGTTGGGGAATCTGTTGCTTCCACTGGCTCACCTCTAGATCCTCTTTTACAGAGCTCACTCAATTAGGTCAGGCCTACTAGGATGATCTCCCATTTTGTTAATTTAAAGTCAACTGGTTAGGGACCTTAATTACATCTTCAAAACCCCTTCCCCTTTGCCATATGTCTTAGTTTGCCAAAGGCTGCCAATGCAAAATACCAGAAATGGGTTGGCTTTTATAATGGGATATTTATTAGGGGTAAAAGCTTACAGTTCCAAGTCTGTGAAAATGTCCAAATCAAGGCACCATCAGAGATGCTTTCTCACCAAAGTCAGCTACTGGTGATCCTGGCATCCTGTCACGTGGTGAGGCAAGATGGCAGGTCTGCTGGTCTCTGCCGAGGTCCTTGCCTTCCCCTTGGGCTCACCATCTCCTGGCCCAGCTGTGGGCAATCAGGCATATATGCCTCTTCAGTTTTGAGTAGCTCAGTGGGCTCAGCCCCTCAGGGGCCTCTTTCCATGCCTCTGTGCTCTACTGATTCCAGACTCTGGGACCTCTCTCAGCCTCTTGAGGCTTCTCTGTATTCCTGCATTCCTCTCTCTCACACGGCAGGATCAAAATGACAACTTCCTTTCTCTGTGTGTGTCTCTCTCTTTGTCTCCATTTATATAAGGCTCCAGTGAGAGGGTGGAAACCCAACCTGAATCATGCCTCACTGATGTAGTCTGATCAAAATTGATCTGATCAAGTGATCTAATCAAGGTCCTTTAACAGAACCTAATGCAATCAAAGGATCTCACATCCACAGGAATGGATTAGTTAAAAAACATAATCTTTTTTGGCGGGGGTGGGGTGGGGGAGGGGGAAGGGGATTCACCAAATTCAAACTGTCACACCATATAACACATCATAGTTATTGAATGATATTCTATCACCTTTGCCATTTTCTATTGCTAGGTTTGAAGCAAATTACAGATCCTGTCCACACTTAAGGGGAGTAGATTACACAAAGGTGTGAATATCAGGGATGGGAATCATAGGGGTCGTCTTGGAAGTTTGCCTACCACACTGATGACTATTTATTATGATATAGAACATATAATGTGTTTTAATATTGGAGAGAGAGAAGCCTCCCTGCTCAAGTTTGTGGTAAAAATAACTGTACCGATTTTCATCTTTATTGGACCTTATGGAGTTACCTTAGAGGGGACTCTCCTGCTCCATTTGACTTTTAATTTGCTGAAAAGATATTTTATAAATAAACCCTAGAATATATCTGTGTCCAAGCAGCGTTAACAATTACCAGGTATCCTTACAAGTCTTAGGCCAGTGATAAAGCACAATATGTGGGGTTTAACTGATTGGTTCACAAATGTAGGGGTTGGAGTCAGGATAAAAGAGAATTAGTTGAAACCAGTGCTTTCCAATCTTTTTCTATGCCATGGCACACATGACAATATTTAGGCTTAGAGGTAAAAGGATGAAGCCTGTCATTTTGAGGTGACCAACCTGGGTGCCTAGGCCACAATGAGAGCAGAGTAAATCGTTGTCTTGGCCAGACTTTAAATTCTTTTGGGCTACGGCTACAGTTTGTTTGTAAAGCACCAATTTAACAAAATCAGGTATATTTGAGCATGTAATTTGACAGATATGAATAAAAATTAAAGTTCATAAGCTTTTTTTGCAAGACGCATGTTGAAATATATGGAATGGTTCTGAGATGACTTTTAAAAGGATTCAAAAGAACTCAACTTTACCCACAATTAAAAAAAGAAAGTAATCACACAAGACAGAGCTTACTCTGTCTGCCTACAGGGGCCCACACCAAATCTTGGTGTGTATTTCCATCTTTCTCTCCCATTTCTCAGCAAGCTCTGTTTTTTCCTCCATTTCCCAAATAAATTCATTTCACTGGCCTAAAAAAAAAAAAAAAAAAAAAAAGAACTCAACTGGGAATCAGGAAGCTTGGGTTTTGATCCTGCTTTCTTACTTATTAGCTGCATAACTATGGATTAGTCACCTCTCAGCTTCCCTATGTATTAAATGGGAAGATTAGCCCAAATAATCTCTAAGGTCTCCTATAATTCTAACATTCTATTACTTTGATTCCAGCATCATTGGAATAAAGTATGTAATAATCCTCAAAGTGAACATTTTGAAAAAGATAATATTCAAATATAAATTCTGAAAGAGAGTAAGGCTATTCTTAAAATGTGCAGCAGATAAGAAGACATAATCAATGAGGTCAGATACTGCAAACTTTACTTACTCACATTTTAACTAAGTTTGTGTTTCAATAGACAAAGGGAAATTAAGTTAAATATAATAGCTATTAATAGTGAGATGTTCACAATTTTCTTTCTGGACCTGTTAGCCTCACACATAGAAAAACTGTTTTATAGGCAAAAACTGAACTCCAAGTTGCTAATTTGTGTTATTGTTCCCTAAAAGGACCACAATGGAATATGACTGTATCAGAGCAAATTAGTCACAATGATAATTATATCTCACTTTAATCTCCTGCACAAAAAGAAATACTGAAGGGAGAGTGGGTGTAGCTCAGTGGTTGAGGGCCTGCCTGCTTTTGCATGTATGAGGTCCTGGGTCCAATCCCCAGTACCTCCTTAAAAGAAAGAAAGAGAGAAAGGGAGAAAAAGGGAGAAAGAGAGAAAGAAGGAAAGAAAGAAAGAAAGAGAGAAAGGGAGAAAGGGAGAAAAAGGGAGAAAGAGAGAAAGAAGGAAGGGAGGGAAGGAAGGAGGGAGGAAGGAAGGAAAGAAAAAAAAAGAAAGAAAGAAAAAATGAAGCACTTTCTATAATATCAGTATCTTGGGAACATTTAATCATACTCAAGTGGTTCAGATTATTATAATGTAAAACCTAGAAGTGAATTTGCAGTTTTTCTTATTCCAAGTGTAATTTGAAATAATTGTCAATGGACAATCACTGTTTCTGTTGTAATAACATCACCAATATTAAAGCATTTTCTATGTGTTAGGCACTGCTTTAAATACTTTATATATTAAATCAAATTAACTTAATCCTAAAAACAATCCCATGAGGTAAATAGTGTAATAAAAGACACCATAATATAAAAGAGACATAAAAGAGAGTAATTTATAATAAACTGTTTAATATGTAAATTCTTGGGCACAACTACATAAAGAAACAGATGCTTGTACCTATATATAAAATAACTTTGAATGTCATAGCTTCAAATGCAGTGTGATACAGGTATGTCATGTAGGCAATTCAAAAACTGTAAGTGGCAATGCCGTTAGTAATGATATTTTCTGAAATGGTGAAAATCTCTCAGTAAATTTCCAAACAAAACAAAAAGTAATCCTCCCTTAATTTTCCTAGCCACTTCATTCATAGAAAATTCATGTATATTATAATTGTATTTATATATACAGCAGAATTAAGTTCTAGGTTCAGATGATTGTAAACAATCTTATTACCTGTATCAGTGCCCAGTGGAACATTTGAAAGTCATTCAGAATTTGGGGTAAGTTTTTGTCCTGCCCATTGCAAGTTATGTAGCACCCCTTGCACCGCTCATCATTGTGACAACAATGAAACAACAAAAACAAGAAACACCCCACATGTTTCCAAAATGCACTCTAGTTGATGGTACAGTTGCCCAGTGAGAACTGCTGTACTAGGGTCCCTAGCCTTCAAAGAGCTTATAGTCCAATGAGAGATTGGCATGTAAACAAATAACTAAAATACAGCGTCATAAACGAGGGTACACTTAGTGCTAAAGGGACCCACAGATGAGAGAGATTAATTGTACCTTTGAAAATCAGAGAAGCGTCAGCCAAAGGACACCTTTGAGCTGGGCCTTCAAAGGCTGAATATACCAGGCAGAAAATAGGGAGAAGGGTCTAGGGAGGGGGAACAGTGTATATGGTGTTGTGGGGCATAGTTAAGGAATTGGGAGCAATGGGATAAATGTTGGAGAATGATGAGATACATAGCTGGAAAGTCCCACAATATCAAGCTATAGACTGCATGTTGTAGGTAACGGGGGATATATATTTTTAAATTAAGCAAGAGGATTAAAAGCATATGATTAGCCTTTTAGAAAGGCAACCCTGGTGGTTGTACGGCCTGAGGAAGGTTGGGGAGCGGATAATTGATGTCACCTCTTGAGATAGCAAAGCTATTAACTGCTACACAGGTCCATTCTGTGAATTAGGTAGGGGTAAAGAATATTATAAAACCAATTATAAAGCACTTTGTCTCTGCCCTCTGTATATAGTAATGTATGGTGAAACTTGCCTCTTTGTGACACCTGAATCCTAGGCTGTGGCTATTATCCTTGTTTGCTAATAGTGGCAGCATCACGGTTTCACTGTATTATACTCAAACCTTTGTCTGCGATGTCACCTCCCACCACAGGAGCCCCACCTCTAAAATGTGGTATGCAAAAGTTCAAGGTCTGGGCCTGCTTTGCGGAGGCTAAAGAATCTCCTTATCTCTAGCAAAGTCACTTCTGAATCCCTTTCTCAGTCTGGGTCAATGGAGCTTGAATTCTGAGAACTGATTCATTTCCTCCTTCACCTCCACTCCCCCAGCAGCTGAGACTATCATAGTTGGGCCTTAGAAGAAAAGATTGCTCACAGATCTTGCACGTCTAGGTTTGAATTGTCCAGGTGCAGAACACTCACCTTATCCCACCTCCCATGGATAAGTATCTCTGATCCCAGTAGGAAAGTCTGGATCGGGGTATATACTCTGAGTAGAGGTCGTTTCACTTCAGTGCCTTCATCCCATCAATAAGATAGATACTTCTGGTAATGATTATTTAATTTCATTAACTTTACTATCGCTCTAGTTGTTTTCCTCTTCCATTCTACCAAAATATTTTACAGCATCCATTTTATCTGGTGTGTATTTACACATACTTATGAACTTCTATTGTATAATTAATTTCATAGAACAACAACAAAAAAAGGCCACAGGCTTGAAATTCCAGTGACTCACATAATCCCAAATTTGCACCCAATTCTTCTTAATGACAATGTAGATATTATGTTGCTGTAATCAGAGTGCCCTGGAGCTTTTAGATGCAGCTGTCACGCTGCAGCAACTTGTCTTTGGCTAGGGAGTCAGAAAAACTAATAAAGTGACGTTTGTAAAGGGGTTTTCCCTTCCCCGGTGAAGGTTCTCACAAAATTGTAGGGAAATGTCAACGATTGTTTTGGTTATCGGTGTTATTCCTTTCTACAGAAAGGTGGAAGCTTCATCTCAAAGAAGATTTAGAATGAAACCAGACCTGGATATAAAAGCAGGGGGAAATGATGTACTTGCAAAGGAAGGCCAGGAGTAATTCTTATTTTCCTGCACGCCCCCCCAGTATAATATAAGCAAACTTTGTTAACTGTGGTTGGATTAACAAATGAAATGGGACAACAGAATTAAGGAGGTTACAAATTAAGCACGCAGGACCCTTCCACTCACACAAAGCAGTAGACACTCAAGCCATTGTATTTATGCCTTTTTTGGAAACTAATATAAATAGCACTGCATGTAGTGAGGCATATTTCCCAAAATAGCAAATATTCGAGTCTTGCCGTGGAGAGATCTGATGTAAAGGTTAAGGCAAGAATGTTCCCTAAATGCTCAAGGCAGAAACTGAAAACCTAGTAAGGACTAGTAGCTCAGGCAGCTCCAGCCAACTTCATATAAGGGGTTGTTTTTTTGTTTTTTTTTTGTTCTTTTTAGGGCAACTTTTCAGTATCCCCTTTGTAAGCTGATGGATGTTGAAGCTGGAAACTCATTGAAAATCCTTATTTAACATTCTGTCTTCCAGACATAGCTTTTATCAGTAGCATGTTTTGTAATCAGGCTTTATCAATTAAAGCAATATCTCTGGCTCTTTAAAGCAGCAAAGAAGGTGGAAAAATAGGGAACTTCTTTATAGCCCATCAAAAACATTCAAGGAGCATTTATAATGTACTGGGTACTGTTAGATGAGATGTTTGCCTTCTAGAAATGTCAACCTCATTGGAAAGTTGTTTGTGGGAAAAATACAAGGCAATAGAGAAAGGAGAAATCATAGGCTGGGGTTGGACAGCGAAGGTTTTGATGTCTAAAGAATGAGTAGGATTTTAATAAGTAGAGTTGTAAAGGAAGGACATTGATCTAGTCATCCACTTATTATTTACTTAGATGTGGGAAGATACTGTTCTAAGTACTTCAGAACATACCAAGATGAATAAGGCATGGTTCCTCTTCTTAAAGAGATGACTATCTAATGGGGAGAAGGCAGTAAGGAGAAATGATACACAAATTATTATAGATACAGAAAGTGCTCTGGAAGTTCAAAGAAGAGAAGGATGTCTCTTGAGAGTGTTTTGAAGGTGATACTTGACAGCCTGTAGGATTTTGACCAGGGAGAGGTGACAGTGGTAGGAAAGAACATTCCAAGTAGATGAGATACAGACGTGGGGAAGTGCTGGGTTAAGGAAGCAGTAGTTGAAATAGAATATATGTAGGAGGAGAGAGAGTGTAGTCTAGAAAAATATGTTGGAGCTCGAGTCAGAGGGCCTTAAATGGTAGGTGAAGAAGTTTATGGTTAGTGGGTAAGTCATTAGGTCTCCAGGTTTTTGTGCAGCAAAGTGATATTTGAGCTTTGTTTTAGAAAGACTAATCTGGAAGCAGGATGGGCAGGGGGAGAGAAGTTGAGGGGTCTAATTATTATGGAACTCTATTACTTAAGATATGAGGTCATTAAAGGGTATCCAAGGATGGGAGTTTTGTAGTAAGGCAAAGGGTTAAATAAAATTTTAAGATATGATAAACAGATATTCAGTCATTCATATATTCCAGCCAATGACTATTTATTGAGTGACTGCTGTGGCCAGGCGCTGGTGCTATTAGGTGCTGGAGAAACAGTAAGAGTAAGAAAGGCAGGGCCCTCCCTTCAGTGAACGTACATTCTAGTGAGGGAGATGGATAGATAATCAAGTAATCAGACAAAGCAACAATTGCAAACTGTGAAAGTGTATTGAAGAAAACATATAGTAGGAGGTCAGCAAAACTTTTCTGTAAGGGGCCAAATAAATAATTTAGACTTTGCAGGGCATATGGTTTCTGCTAATGTAGCACAAAAGCAGCCAAACACAATAAGGAATGGGCTTGAGTGTGCTCCAGTAAAACTGTATATACGAAAGCAGGTGGGGGCTGGCTTTGGCCCGCTGCCATAGTTGGCTGGCCCCTAATACAGAGAGTTAGGAGGAAGGTGGGCACTGTAAATAAGAGGAAGATGACCCTCAAGAGTTTACTTTTTCCTATGGTTATTTTGAGATGTCTCTGACACATGTATAAGCAGATATCAAATAGGTAGGTGGCCATTGAAAGTTGAAATCAGAGGAGAATTCTAGGGTAAAGATATAAAATTGGAAGTCCCCTGGTATACAGATAGGAATGGATGAAATGACTTTGGAAGAGAATAAAAAGAGAAAGGTGAAAATAATCTAGAACTGAACCCCAATGAACACTAACAAAAGGTTTGTTAGTGGATATGACTCAGTTCACAAATTCAGTTATGCAAGAAATACCTATTTCTTTACTTTCTTTAAATCAGTTTAATGTTACCCTGAGTCCTAATCCTAACTAGATTGGTGGGAAATTCAATTTCATGTATTTGGTACTTCCCCCTGCCCACTCTCTCAGAGTTACATAAAGCTTGATGGTCCCTAGGTTTTATCAGGTGCCATAGCATCAAGGAGACTACTCTGACAATTGGTCTACCACTGAAGCACCCCTGCCACGGCAAGCATGATCCTGCCAACTAGAGCAGCTTGAAATATTTTATGGAACCGGAACCCCTCAACCTCAACCTAGAGTCCACCCCATTGCCTTCCCCAGGGCACTGATGTACAATGGAAATGGGTCCTTGCTACTCTTTGACTTCCATTCTCTTCCCGATCTGGGTGAAATTTCATCCTCTTCTTTTTTTTGTTGATTTCAAAGACATTCCTCTTTCTCCTCTTCCCCTCTGGGACGCCTAGCTTAATCGCAGTGAGTTTAGACTTCTTTAAAAGTCAGGAAATGCATTTGACTTCAAACAGCCTTTGCTCTTTGCAAAAATTACTAAATTAAGGAAATGTTAAGGACTGACCATCAGATTAGAAAAGAGGGAGGCAGGAGTATAGAAGTAACAAAACAAAATTTGCTCTGCTACCATTTGGCTAGGTAAAAAGTGTGAGATAAAACTGAAGGGGAAGCAGATTAGGATCTTTTGGTAAAGATACTGGAATGCCAGGTTAAGAGCTTTGGACTTCATTCTATTGGTAGTGGGCAGACAGTGGTGGATCTTTAACTATGATTGTTCTGGAAATAAGATGCAGGACAGATTAGATGGGTTAGCCTCTAAGGCTGAGTGAGGTAGTTCAGGTGTCAGGTTCTAAGAACCTTAAATGAAAAGTGTGGTGAAAATGTGATGCAAGAGACACACGCTAGAGATGTTCTGGAAAAGGTTTGAAAACAACTTAGCATTTGGCTTGATAGGAATTAAAGTCAACCACTCTGAAGTTTACAGGTTCACCGCAGTGACACGAAATGATGCGCCTGACGTTAGCTCGCCTCCTAATCTCCCTCTAGCTTTTGATAATGCTGACCATCCCCACCACTCATGAACTCTTTCCCCCTCCACTTGTGCTTTGCCTGTGGGACACCTCCACTGAGTTTTCTCAGTCACTTAAATTCAGCATGTCCCAAATTAAATTTTTACCATCTTTTTGCAAACGAAATCTTCAACTCCCACACTTCTGTGAGATTAAACCATTTTTCTACTAGTCTCCCAGACCAAATCCCTTAGCTCCATCTTTAACCCTTTCTTCTCTTTCATCCTCTTTGTGTATGTCACCAAGTCCTGCTGCGATTCTCATATTTACCCCCTCCTCCCCTTTGTTCATTTCTATACCAGACCTTTATTACCTCACAAATAAATAGCTGCAATGGCCTTTTAGCAGGTCTTCCTGTAATCATCCCCAGACCTCCCTCTGAACTCTGAGCCATCCTGTTCCCTGGCTAGTCTTCCTAAAATAATGTTTTCCTCAGGTCATGCTCTGCTCAAGAACCTTGAAGTCCATAACGTCAAGTCCAAATTCTTTTCTTTTTTTTTTTAAGGAGATACTGGAGATTGAACCCAGGACCTCGTACATGGGAAGCAGGTGCTCAACCACTGAGCTATACTCACTCCCCAGAGTCCAAATTCTTTTGCCTGTTTGCCAAGGCCTTCCATTGCACAATGCCTGGCTTTCAGTTGGCCCCGATACTTTGAATGATTAGATGATAGATGGAGGGATGAATACCTGTCCATCCAAATGTCTCAGAATCCCCAACGTCTGCCTTTACCCACAGTCTAACCCAGTGTGACCTCCATTTCCAAGACTTTTGATGATACTGTTTTCTTTTCCTGGAGTCCCTTCCTTTTTCTCCTGCATCCTAAAACCCATCTTAAGTGCTGCTCTTGTCCGTCCCCCCCCCCCGACTATATTAGTCCATAATACTAATTTCCATTTTTTCTGTACTCACAGTGAATGAGGTTAAGTTAGTACCATTTTGTTTATCAATTGTTATTTTCTAATTGTAGTTTGCACTTTCTCTCCCCTTCAACTAAACTGCAAGTTCACTGAAGACAGAGAAAAGATATACTGAGTGCAAGAATTCTTGCTCATGGATTGATTTAACATATACTTTAAAATTCACTTAAAAAGCTGTGAGTACTTGATAACTTGAAAGACTCTAAGGTTTACTATTTTAAGATGAATTTTGCTGATAACCATGGTATTGCAATCTGTAGTTGAACTGGAGATCTCCTGATTTTAAAACAAGTGTTTTGAAATGCTGAGTTGTTAATATAAAACATGATTATTTCTGATTTCCTAAATATTTCCAACCTGCACAGGGAAATTGTGTACATGCTTGTGTTGTTATCATACAGCTTAATTGGCTTTACTTTGATATTCTGACTTTTCCTCATCTGCCTTAGCTTCTGTCAGAATCACTTTTGTGTGTGTGTGTGTGTGTGTGTGTGTGTGCATAATTTTTACGAAACATCTCTTTCCAATGTCATAACTAGGGCAGTGAAACCTAATACAACTGGTTTGGGACATGGGATTTTCCATCTGTCTAATTCTCTTGGAAACACCCTCCCCACCCAGAATTAGGATTTAGAAATACTACAACCCTGTTGGTACACAGGGGGTACAAAAGTGGCTATCGCACTAAGAGATACCTCTCAGGTCTCAAAATCTAGAGGTCAAAATGGAGATAGTACAAAAGACCCCTACCACAGTATGACTTAGGAATCTTGTTCCAAATGGGGATACAATTCTCTAATTTCCACATAGATTTTGTAAGTAGCTCTTCATTGATGGGTTTTTCTTTTCTGAAAAAATTCCTTCTTATTTTTTTGACTGAGATTTTTCTGAATATAGTTTACAATAGTTTAGTGGTTTTCAAAGTGTACTTCCCAGACAGCAGCATCAGCAGGACCTGGGAATTTGTTAGGAATGCAAATTCTTGGGCACCACCCCAGACTTACTGAATGAAAACACTGGGAGTAGGGCCCAGCAATCTGTATTTTAATATGCCATCTAGGTGATTCTGTTGCATGCTAAAGTTTGAAACCAGTTTAAATTCACATGTAGATTAGGATATTAATGGCCAGATATAAGTGACTTGACATAGGACACAGAAGTAATAAGTGCTTGTGAATGCATTTATCAACCCATTTTGTGGGCAAACTGCTGATATATAAAAGCAATTATTTAATTCATACTAGTTTATCATAACATGAAATCTGTTCTGTCTAGTTTTCCTTTATTACATACCTTTGATAGTTTTAGAAGTAATCACCGTATTCTAGGTAATCACGAAAGCCTCTACATGCCTTGCTTCAGTCATAACTGTGTGATGTGTGGTATACGTGCATATAAAATAACACCTTCCAAAGCTGGTATGAATAGGAACTGTAGGAATTTCTTCTGGGCTATATTTTATCTTCCCAGCTTTTACAGTCATTTTTACAATAAAGTGGAGATTACTTTCTACCAAAGAAACCTCTCAGATGAAAAGCTTCTACATTTTTTTTCCATTGAACTTGGCTTAATTTTATTTTTTTATAGAACTTTATTTCAGCTACAAAAAAATTAAATAACAGACAAAAGGCAGCTTAACAAATTATGGAAATATTACTCTAAAAAATTTTGTCCAGGCACATTTATCTCACTTAATCCTAAAAACAAACTCAGATGTATATTACCATGTATAGATATAGAAAGCAAGATACATAGAACATTTCCATCATTATAAAGCCAGATATAGAACATTTCCATCACCCAGAAAATTCTTTTGTGCCTCTTTGCAATCAATTCTCACCCTTTCTCCCACCCTGCAATCACTATCTTTTTTTGTTAGAGATTTATTTTTATTTATTTATTTCTCTCCCCCCACCCATTGTTCTGCACTTGCTGTCTTGCTTGACTTTATTTTTTAGGAGGCACTGGGAACCAAACCTAGGACCTCCCATGTGGGAGGGAAATGCCCAATCGCTTGAGCCACCTCCACTCCCTGCTTGTTTTGTCTTCATTGTGTGTCCTCCTTGTGTCTCCTCGTTGCGTCATCTAGTGCATCAGCTTGCCACACCAGCCTGTCGCGTCAGCTCACTGTCTTGCTCGTCTTCTTTAGGAGGCACTGGGAACTGAACCTGGGATCTCCCACATGGTGGGTAAGGCACCCAACTGCTTGTGCCACATCTGCTTCCCAGCAATCACTTTCCGATATCTTTCACTATATCAATATAAGTGAGGAAAGAAGAAAATAAGTGTCCATAATTTCACTCTTCAGACATAACCACTGTTTAATGCCTTGTTATATATCCCCTTTGAACTTTTTGGTTATATAAGTTCTTCACTCACACACACATATATATATTTATCATATATATTACAAAAATCCTCATTTCAGGTTCAAGTCTCACCACTTCGTTTTAGCTCTGGAATCCTTTGTTTTAATTCTAGAATATTTTCTAAATTTATTTAATTTTAAAAGTAATACATGAATACACATTCATTGCCAAAAATTCAAATGATGTACAGTATATGGAATAAAAAAAAAGTTCAGGCCCCCATTTTGCTTGCCTCCTCATAGGTAGTCAGTGATGACTAACTACAAAATTTTGACCAAAATGATACTGATAAGGACCATGAACTGCTGGATTTAGTATATAACTTTTCTTCTTTTTTTCCTAAGTTTTATTTTCAAGTTTTGTTATCTGTACACCCGTGACCTTTTAGTTGGTATTACATTATTTCATAATACCAACTGATGATGTTAGGACTAATTCTCTATTCCTGGTGTCCCTTCCTTGTTTCTTGATCTTGTTATCTGTTTTGAGATAGTTTTAAAATATTTTCTCTAGGAGTGAATAGAATGTTATGTGCAGATTTTCTTTGATTGTTGGGTGGTATGTTATCTGTGGTCAGAAGCCTAGATATGTATAGCCCTCCCTGTTAAGAGTATTGATACATATATCAAACATATTCTTCTATGGTTAATTACCTTTTCATCATTTGTACTGACTTGTACTTCTTATACACCAAGTCATCTGTATATGGTCATTAAAGTTTAGAGACTGTCAGCTAGATGCAAAATCCTATTAAGGAGTAGATCAAAGTATTATTCAGGGTGTGCTCCTGAAGGGCACTGTTTCATTAATTTGTAAATCATTAGCATTTCTCCAGTAGGAAAATGTGGCTTGCACTGAAGTTAAAGATGAGGTCTTGATTGTCTTAGGCACTTCTCTGGGCCTTTCTATGAATTTTTGCTGCTCTTTAGGAAAATACTTAAAACTGGGTACAGCAGGGTAACATCCTGGCAGGCAGGCAGGCAGGTGGAGTACAGAAAACAAGATTACCATAGATTCCAAAGACTGTTGTTTGATTTCTTCTGACTTTGAAGCACATATACCCAGAGGCAAGAAAAATACAGCTATAGTGAGTTCTTCTTGAAACTCTATTTTACAATCTTGGTTTTAGGACCAGAAGGTGCAATATATAAGTGATATGACATATGCGAAGTTTTGTAGCCTACTAACCCCAAAGTTCTAAGCACTGTCTTTCTCCCTTACAGTGGAGCTAACAGATATTGTTTTGATTAAATAATAAGAGATCAGCACAGTCTTATCTGTGCAGAGCCCCATAAAGTCTTAAATTACTTAAAAATATTCTCATTATATTAAAATAGCAATATTAGCTCTTATTTAATGAGGAAAACACTGTTAAAGCACTTCCCCCAAACCACCTCATTTAATCCTCAATAAGGAATTTGGGGGTTTACTATGAGCGCCCATTGAAGATATATGAATATCTCCAGGCTTAGGAATACGTGCTCTGTCCTGGGAATGAGGTTTAGGAATACTTAGGCTTTTGCGGCCTTCTTTCACAAGGTCTAGCTGGTGAAACTTGACCAGTCGAAGGACTTACAACTGCATAGTGTTGAATAAGACGCTACTGTCCGAAGTTGGTGAAATTCCGAACCCTTTTACTGCAGAGATCACAGCTCCTCAACACACTCTCCATGCTAGCTCAAAGTTGTCTTTTGTCCTAGTGTTTGTCCACTCTCCCCGCCTCAAAATCAGGACTGTAGTCTACCTGAGCCTGAAATAGAATTTGGTGATAGTAATCTACTCAAGTGTCCGCATTCTTGACAAAGAACATTTTCCCTTCTATTATCTACATAATCTTGGTTAACTAGGTGTATTCGCATAGTATTTGGTAGACTCTGCCGTAGGTGATTTGTGCCCTTCGTATTTCTTTTCCAAGAAAAGGGCACATCTTCGGGGGGGTGGGGCAAACCCACCCCCTCTCCCTCAGCATCAAGTGCGGAAGCACTTGTCCTCAATTTTCTGGGTACTTCCAATAGTTGAGGGAAAGGTTGAAATGAGTCTCCTAAAATCTGCCCTACCTGCCCCATCTGGGTATCACTCCACTCCCCACCCCGCCCCCAGCCACCCCAGGGCCTTTAACCCAGGCACCAGGCGGGGTAGCGAGCGGAGGTGGAGCTGCAGGGCGGCGGGCGGCGGCGCGCAGCGGTACCTAGTGGCGCTGCAGGCGTGCTCCATCCATCCGGAGTACGTGGCAAGGCCCCGAGAGAAAGGGGAGGGGATTCGGCTTCCCCCTCCCACAGAGACTCGCTACATCCTGGGGGGCGGGAGCGAGGATCCATGAACGCGCTGGTGCTCTTTTTTGGTGAGATCTGCTAAGTTGGCCTGGCAGTGGTCGGGGTCTCCACTCTGCATCCTCGGTGAACCGGTCTGGGTTTCGCCCCAAGAAGCAGTGACCGGGTTTGGGGCCAAGGGACGCACCCACCGCCCCGCATGCGCAAAGCTGGCGCCAGCCTCGCGGACTACAGCTCCCAGCGGCACCTGATGTTGCCCGCAGGCGCGGAGCCGCCGGCGCCATCTTGAAATCTGATCCTCCATCTCTGAGCCTTTGCGTCAGCCGCGGGCGGCAGCTAGCTGACAGGGAACGCAGCCTGCTGAAAGGGGAGGACGTTGAAGGCGCGGCGGCTGGCGGGAGAGGCAGCTGTAGGAGATATGGCAGGTTGCGAGCGCGGCCTGCGCCGCTGCCACTCAGCATCCCCCTGAGGTGTGCCTGCACCCGCCCCCTCCCCGAGGGGCGGAGCTGGCCGCTCTGGTACCCAGAGCCCGCGCGCGGGTGGCAGAGGTGCGCCCCTGAAGAGCCGAGACCCCGCCGGGCTGTGTGCCATGCCAGCTGGAGACCACCGAGGCGGGAGGCCGGGCGCAGCCGGGAACGAGTGAATGAACCCAGAGCAGCCGCGGCCTCGGGGAAGCTCGGCACCCGCTAGGAAGGAAGATGAAGGAGATTTGCAGGATCTGTGCCCGGGAGCTGTGTGGTAACCAGCGGCGCTGGATTTTCCACACGGCGTCCAAGCTCAACCTCCAGGTTCTGCTGTCGCACGTCCTGGGCAAGGATGTCTCCCGCGATGGCAAAGCCGAGTTTGCTTGCAGCAAATGCGCTTTCATGCTGGATCGGATCTATAGATTCGACACCGTTATTGCCCGGATCGAAGCCCTTTCTATTGAACGCTTGCAGAAACTGCTGCTGGAGAAGGATCGCCTCAAATCCTGCATTGCCAGCCTGTATCGGAAGAATAACGAGGACTCAGGCGCCGAGACCAAAGCTGGCAATGGGACGGTTGACATTTCCGGCTTACCCGATGTGAGATACTCGGCGCTGCTGCAGGAAGACTTTGCCTATTCAGGGTTTGAGTGCTGGGTAGAAAATGAGGATCAGATTCAGGAGCCACACAGCTGCCATACTTTGGAAGGCCCTGGAAACCGACCCAGGAGATGCCGTGGCTGTGCAGCTTTGCGGGTTGCCGATTCTGACTATGAAGCCATTTGTAAGGTGCCTCGAAAGGTGGCCAGAAGTATCTCCTATGGCCCTTCGAGGTGGTCCACCAGCATTTGCACTGAAGAACCAGCTCTCTCTGAGGTTGGGCCACCAGACTTAAGCTCAAAGGTACCCCCCGATGGAGAGAGCATGGAGGAAGGGACCCCGGGGTCCTCTGTGGAATCTTTGGATGCAAGTGTGCAGACTAGTCCGCCACAACAGAAGGATGAGGAAACTGAGAGAAGTGCAAAGGAGCTTGTAAAGTGTGACTGGTGTTCAGATGAACAGGCTCCACCGCCTGTGTGTAACCACAAGCTGGAGCTAGCTCTTAGCATGATTAAAGGTCTTGATTATAAGCCCATTCAGAGCCCCCGAGGGAGCAAGCTTCCTATTCCAGTAAAATCTAGCCCACCTGGAGCCAAGCCTAGCCATGTCCTGACGGATGGAGTTAGTTCCGGTTTCCTTAACAGGTCTTTGAAACCCCTTTACAAGACACCCGTGAATTATCCCTTGGAGATTTCAGACCTGCAGGAGCTGTGGGATGATCTCTGTGAAGATTATTTGCCACTTCGGGTCCAGGTATACAAAATGGTTATACAGTTGCCTTTCTGGTTATAGCTGGCAGGCCTCAGGCATCACATGAATTCTGTCCAGTGGAAGGTAAATAGTATTCTAGGCTTGAGAAAATTAATCATGGAGCTAATTCTTGCTGAATCTTTTGCTTGTGTTCCATTCATAAATGTGATTAACACTCAGATAATTTGCTTTTCACAATCCTCATCTATTGGTCTTTCTATTATCAAAATAACAGACCTTTTAAAACAAGAATATAACAGTTTTCACCCTGTAAAAAGAAGACATGTAACGTTGAACCTCGTTTCTGGCACTAGAACTCTTTCCTCTTACTTTGTTTTCCATTAAAATTTTTTTATTTTTAGATTTATAGATGTTTTCTTCCTTTGGCTTTCTAAAAGGGAGTGAGTGTTCTTCCCGAGAGCATTAAACCTATTATCCCCAGGTATGTCTCAGAATGATTAGAGCACAGGATAAAGGTTTGGGGAAAATTTATTAATCTGTCAATAAAGTATTATAACATCTGGGCAAGACTTATTATAATTAGTAGAGCATTTGATGATTATTCATAAAAGAGACTTGGGAATTCAATATTGTTACTTAACATGTTAAGGTAAAAACTGTTTGCAGCCAATCTGTCTACTGAGCTCTACTAGAGCTTGTTTGATGTTAAGAAAGGATTCACCTGTTTCATAGTGTTTCATTCCTTTTCAAATTTCTTAATTACTAGAGAGTAACAACTGATTTTTTAAAAACATTTAATCTTAATTTGAGCTATTCATGTCTGCCCAAATGTTTGCATACCAATCTTTTAAATTCAGCTTTGTCCAGAGACCTAGCAGATGCTTTTTGTTTCTATAGCAATAATAAATGCTAGGTTCAGTTAACCTTGAAACATTCTGGTACATTTCACTTAATACAAATTCTTTAGTGATACCATTACAAAGGTGGACAATCTAGAAGGCATTTTTGGAAACCATGCTACTGGCCAACAATAGCCCAAAAGTGTAGAACTTGATAACAAATGAAATTGTTGTCACTTGAAAATTTTTTTGAAAAAAAATAATTTGTATCACAATAAGAACATAAGTAAAAAATGTGATAAAAGTTATTAAATTATCACAAAATTATCAAACAACGTGAGTGCTTTGAAAAAGTATAAAAACCAAAGTTTTAAAATGTTTTCATTTGTTTAAAATGTTAAGTATTGGTATGCCTAATGAATGTGCACTTCTTTTCTGTTACTTCCTTTTCATTCAGTAGAGCCTCACAGTTAAATTTGGGCTTTATAGCTATTTCTGTGACCAGACATAGATGTCACAAATTAAATATTTCATATTAGGATCTAAAAGTAATCTGGGCAAAGTGGATGGGAAATACTCCCTCCTTGCCCCCCCCCTCCCATTCCTTCACATATGGCCAATTTTGTAGAAAGGTAATTACTTGGAAAATTATAGGCAAAAGAAGTTTTTTTTAAACTGCATATTTAATTTTAAATATTGTCTTTTGGAGCTTGGTCTCATCAAATTTTGGATTTGGGACGGATTTTAAACTTCGTCTCATACAGTGGCAATTTAAAGATACAGAAAGCTCATGGTTTAAATAGCTTAGTCCTGGTATAGCCAAAGATTCCTAATTTCAGCCAATACCTTTTTGTTCTATATATTAGACCACATTGCCTGAAGTGCATCAATTTAAATAAGTACTTACTTTCAACCAAGAGCCCTTTTTCTATAATCTAAGGATTTGGGGAGGATTCTTTAGGTATTCTGTGAAGAAAATTGTCATACTAATGAGCACATTTAAACTGTTTTAATTGTACCTTTAGGTCAAGTCCCTCTAGTACACTGAATTTGAACATTAGAAAACCAGAGCTTGAAAACAATAGTAAATGACCCTTCTGCTGTCATCTGGCTTACATTCTTTACTGTTTGAAGAATAAAAAAACATCAGGAGGAGGAAAAAATACCATTTAGCTTGAAGATTGTGACATTTAATTATTATGCCATTTTTCCCAATGATTAAGAATGCGGGGGAAAATAGAAAGCTAAATTGGGCTCAAATTGTTTGTAAATAAAATATGTATTTTGGACACCTCATCTATTGTTTATCTGATTGACTTAAGCTCTTTAAGGGCTGTTGTGCTTTATGGCAATATGAGCTAAGTGGGACAAAGGCAAAGTGGGGTTTTTGTCTCCTTGAACAGATGTGGAAGGGATAGAAACCACAAAAGAAAAAAAATCTTCCTTTAGGTAAATTCTACAAATATGAGGAAAACCTCATATCTTAAAAAATGAGACTGTTCTATAGAGTCATTTTGATTTCTTTGTTTATTCCTCCACTTCCCCCATTCTGTGCACTATTAAATATTACTATCAGAATTTCTCCTGATTGCTTCCCTCCCTCCCTGCACACCTCCCTGCTTTTCTCTCTGCCTTTTTCTCTGTCTTATTTTAAAGGAAAACAAAACAGTGTAGTTCTGCTAATTTTCTGATACTATGCACACTGATTATTTGCCGTCTACAGAATTTATTCCTGAGGAACCAAGGCTGTTTACATATCTAAAGAAAGGTTTGAAGCTTTATTTTAGCTGGTAATTTCCTTCTTTATTGCCTGGTCCTGAACTAGAAAAGTTGTGATGTGATAGGAGGGGTGTGGTCCCTTAGAAAACAGCAATTTCAAGGGCTCTAGCCCATGTGCAATTTTCCTTTATCTAAATTCAGTGAGCAGGAGATATTTGCTTCAAGCCTTTCTATACCAGTGTCTGCTCCTTTGTCAGGAGGTAAGTTTATCCCACTCATAGTTTAGCTATGTTACAGGGATCAGGCCTATTGGAAGGTGTAGGAGTTAGATGCTAGTCAAAGATAAGACCTTTAATTTTATGCTAGTTGATGGTTCTTATCTCCTGTCTCCCTTTATTAACAAAAGGATAGAAAGTTACAGTAGTTTCAGTTCTCTAGTAGGCAATTATGAGAACTGGTAGAATGCCAAGAAAGATGTTAATCCAGAGAATCTAAATATCTGCCTTACATTATGCAACATTAGTCCTGAAAACAATTTTCTTTCCTGATACTGGAAAACATTAGTCCTAACTCTCAGTTAAAAATGACTTAATTTAAAATGATATCATTACAACATGATTTTAGTAGCCCATACTCTGGAGAGTAACACTGACTCAACCAAATCAAGTATTACTGATTTCAGGCTCCATGAAATTTTCATCAGAGTGATTGGTTTAAGTATTTGATACTTAACAAGAATTCATTGTGAGTTACTGACTCAGCAAATTTGCTAAGTTCTTTTTTTTTTTCCAGAGTGTTATTTAAAAGGGGTTTTCTGAAATGTAAAATAATAAATTATTAAGAATAAAGAAGTAACAAACATATTCCAGCTTTCAGGTCAGTGAAATTATATTTATAAAATTATGGGTTTCACATGATTATTCATGCCAAGATGGGTGTAGATGAAATCCAGATCATTTTCCCCTTTTGTTTCCTCTGGCTAGAATGCCCTTCCTTATCTACCCTAGCCACCAGTGGAAATCCTTTTTTTTTTTTTTTTTTTTTTTTTTTGACCCAGGTTGAATTTTATCTCTTCTAAGAAGCCATCCTGTTGAAATGAATGTTTTTCTCTATATTTACAGGACATGACCACCTCCTCAGTAGACTGAGTGTGTTTGGAATCAGGGCCATAGATTAATCAGCATTGTATTTCTCACAATGCCTTACTTGTCGTACTTAGTAGATGTTGGAAAAACTGGTAGATAGCATTAGAGGAATAGGAAAGACCTTTTTTTCCCCTGAAATCTTTACACTTGCAGTTGCTTGCAGGGAAGGATTTAAGGTAGGCTGTAGTCTCACTGCCTGAAAGATGGTAATAAAATTTTGAAAGTTTGAGGGAAAGAGAATAAATGACAGCTGCTTTTTTTTCTCTTCCTAATGGACTTGTATTTTTCCTTATTGGAGTGAGTGTTTGTGTATGTGTGTGTGTGGTGGTAGGGGTTTGTGGGGGAATGGTATTTAATGCCATAGTGTGGTGGCTTGGAATTGTGTACCCCAGAAAAACAATCCATTCCTGTGAGTGTGAACCCATTGTAAATAGGACCTTTTGATGATACTTCAGTTAAGGTGTGGCCCTCAATCAGGATGGGTCTTAATCCTATTACTGGAAGCCTTATAGGGAAGGCCACAGAGAAAAGCCACAGGGAGCAGCCAGAAGCTGGAATACAACGGAACCTGGAACAGAAGGAAGAAGATGCTGCCATGTGCATTGCCATGTGCTAGAAAATCCAAAGAACCTCAAAGATTGCTGGTCAGCCAGAAGATACCAGTTTCAGGAGAGCAAAAGCCTTCTAGCCTCTGAAACCCTGAGCCAATAAATTCCTGTTGCTAAGCCAACTCATTGTATGGTATTTGTTTTAGCAGTTAGGAAGCTGAAACAGTTTTTGATATTGGAAAGTGGGGTTCTGCCATAACAAATACCTAAATATGTGGAAACAGTTTTGGAATTGGGTAATGGGTGGAGGCTGGAAAGGTGTGAGGTCCTTGATAGAAATAGCCTAGATTGCTTTGAAGAGATTATTGGTAGAAATATGGACTTTAAAGGTACTTTGGATTAGACCTTAGAAGAATGTGCTATTGGAAACTGGAGGAAAGGCAATCCTTGTTATAAAGTGGCAGAGAACTTGGTGAAATTGTGTTCTGATGTTGGATGGAATGCAGAACTTGTAAGCGATGAATTTGGATATTTAGCTGAGGCTATTTCCAAGCTAAGTGTGGAAGGTGCCATCTGGCTTCTCCTTACAGCTATTAGTAAAATGTGAGAGGAAAAAGATAAGCTGAGAATTAAACTCTTAACTACAAAGGAACCAACAATTGGTGATTTTGAGAATTCTCAGCCTATCTAGGTAATGTGCTCTGAGACTAGGGCCAGAAGCCTCTCTATTAGGGAGGAACTTCCCTGCGCTTTTTAGAAGTGACTTCTCAGAGAAGAGGGATCCATGTGAGGATTTAACTGAACAGCCCTTTGCTAAAAAAGGTGTGGTTGAACATGGATCCAGTCAGCCATTTCAGTGGAAGTCAGGATGGGAAATGCAGTTATCCAGGAAGGATCTTTAGAAAGTTCTATTGTCAGATGATTTGGACCTATTTGAACTGCATGCAAAGCTGACAAGGTTTTTGCAAAATTTGTATGAGCAGAATAACTGTCAGCCTGGACCAAAACGGACAGAGAAGGGATGAGTTGAAGGAAGAATGATTTCAATGACAGAACCACGGAAAAGAAGATCTGGATCAAAAAGATCTCCTGTGCTTAGAAGGAGTGGGGCTTGTAAGCCATTGTTCAGGGAGAGTGCTGCCACCCCAATGCTTGGAGATTGTAGAGCTGGTGTCCAGACATTTGCATAGAGTCTGGTCACCAGCCCAGTGCTTGGAGATGGTGGGGTCTGTGCCCCAATGTTCCCTGAAAACCTGGCCACTATTCCAATGCCAGAGAGGATAAACCTTCACCCCAGGGTTCAGGGAGAGTATGGCCACTGTATAAGTGCTTGGAAGGATTGGGGCTGCTGCTTCATTAAGCCCGGAGGATAAAACAATCCACAGATGAATCTCAGACCGTGAAATCTAATGGGGTTTACCCTGCTGGGTTTCAGACTTGTTTGGGACCTCTAAACTCTGTTTTCCTTCCAATTTCTCCCTTGTGGGATGGGAATGTTTATCCTATGCCTTGCCATTGTATATAGGAAGCAAATAGCTTGTTTCTAGGTTTCTTGGTTTTTCTAGTTTTTTTCCTAGGTTTTGCCCACTTTGGGCAAAATTGATTTTGATGAGACTTTCGACTTAGCATTGTTCTAAAATAACTTAAGGCTTTGGGGATGTGATGGAATGAATGTGTTTCGTATAGTGGGAAGAATATGTCTTTTAGAGTCCGGACGGTGGACTGTGGTGGCTTGGAGTTGTGTGCCCCAGAAAAACATGTTCTTAATTTTAATTCATTCCTGTGGGTGTGAATCCATTTTAAGTAGGACCTTTTGATGAGGTTAATTCGTTAAGGTGTGGCCCAACTGAATCAGGATGGGTCTTAATTCTATAACTGGAGGCCGTATAGAGGGTCTTAATTCTATAACTGGAGGCCGTATAGAGAAGGCTACAGAGACAAGCCATGGGGAGCAGCCAGAAGGTGGAAGTCAACAGAGCCCGGCAGAGAATGGAGAAGACGCTGCCATCTGCATTGCCATGTGGCAGAAAAGCCAAGGAACCCCAAAGATTGCTGGCCAGCCAGAAGATAACCCTGGGAGGCAGCAGGCCTTCCTAGCCTCTGAAGCCATGAGCCAATAAGTTTCTGTTAAGCCAACCCATTGTTTGGTATTTGTTTTAGCAGCTAGGAAACTAAAACACAGAGTGAATTTGTAAAGTTTTATTTTAACATTTTTAGTTCATGATGAATATTATGTAGAGTTCAATAAGTATATCTTAATCTGATTGATCTTCCCGTGCATAAATATGTATATTTTTTCTCCTGAATCTCTTTGGCGAATTGATATTCCTGTAAAAGCATTCCTTCCCAGACCCCTGTGGATTGTTTATACAGGCAGGTACTATAAATATGCCTCTAAATAGGCACATATACTTTTTAAATTTAATTTTTTTTACTTCTGATTTTGAAATTATTTCAAACTTACGGAAGAGTTGTAAGAAAAGTACAAAGAATTCCCATAAAGCCTCTACCCATATCCATCCGTTAATATTTTGCCACATTTGTTTGATCACTCCCACTTTTTCTATAGACGTTATTTTTTTTATTTTTGAACCGAATGAGAATTAGTTGCAAATGTTATGTACCTATACCCTAAATACTTCAGCATGTATTTCCAAGGACAAGGACATAATCTCTTATGTAACTACAGTACAATTACCAAATTCAGGAAATTTAGTATTGATAAAACATTGTTATCTAATATATAGTCTGTATTCAGAATTTACCAGTTTTTCCAATTATATGAGCAGGTATGTTGTAAGAGAGGTAATTGAAATACAACGTTTCCTCTTCGGGATGGTATAAGTTTGATCATTATGCCTGTTGAATTCCCTGATTGAAAAAAAGAAGAAAGCTAATATTTTGTCATCATAGCATTTTCTTCCTTTAATTTCACCCTCTCTTTAAAGTCTGAATTTTTCCCTTTTAACTAAATTTGTAGTGTTTGTGTGAGTTGGTAGGGAAAGGTGGGGAGGGGAGCTAAGGAGTATAGTAAAGATAGAGGTAAATCAGTGCTCATAATAAAGAATAGGACTGTTTTCAGGCATTCATACTGATAATTCATTTAACAACTATGGTTTTCCATACCTCTGGCAAAAGATGCCAAATACATTTGAAGATAAAAATAAAATTTATTATTGCCTGCATTTTCTTCAACTTCCTTGTTTTGCTGCTGCTTTTTTAGCCCATGAGTGAAGAGCTATTCAAACAACAAAAGCCGAATTCAGATGAGACCACAATAACTCAACATTATGTATCTGATTCCCGCTTGGCAGAACTCCAGGAAAAAATCCAGCAAACAGAGGACACTAACAAGGTATAATCAGTAACATACCCTTGGAGATCACAGGGTTTTCTTGAGGATATGACTGGCTCTAGCCTGCCTTTTTAAACCTTTCTGAGTAGGACTTGGGAAATTAATGCTGTGCATTCCTGGTGTGCTAGGGAATATTTGATTTGAAAGTGTAGTTCTTCCCATCTCAGTTCTCATCAAGATTTAAGCTTGTTCTGCACAGATCACAATTGCTCATGCCTTTTACATCTGTGATCAAAACTTGAATGCTGTCTTTAACTACATAAGGCATTGAGACAGGAGGTTTGTGCTTTTGATTCAAGCTTAACTTCTCACTCCTTTATAGTCCATGGATTTTTATGTCTGTTTACAAGAAAGTTCCCATCATCTGGGATGCTGAACTTCTGGACTGGTGTGCCCTTGTAGTATAGTGTCTTGTCCTATAGTAGAGGGAAGAAGCTCCTTGGTCTGTGCATAAGGGATCCATGGTGACCCCTGTGGCCAAGTGCCCAGTATTACTGCCTTCATAGAAAAAGTACAGTGCATTAAACTGAGGAATTGAATGTTGAAGGAAGTATTCCTATTTCCTACTATTTTCTCCTGCTGATTGCCTTAGGACTTTAATAGTTACTACAAATGGGAAAAAATAACAGTAGTATTCCCTAAGAAATTCCTTAAACTCTAGATTTGAGGAAGAACTTTTATGGTTGCATTTGAGGTTAAAAGAAATCATTGACTTAACAAACTATTTTTCCTTGCTGAATTCAGATTCTTCAAGATAAACTGAATGAAATGAGCTGTGAACTAAAGTCTGCTCAGGAGTCATCTCAGAAGCAAGATAGTACAATTCAAAGCCTCCAGGAAACCCTGAAAAGCAGAGAAAGTGAGGTAAGATATTTAAGCAATCATGAACCTGTAGGGAAATGATTTGCTCCATCAGAGTAGACAAGTATTCTATATATTTTAGAAATGGATATTGTTAGACTAACAAATATTAGCCTGGAGAAATTGTAGTTTAGCCTAAATTGGTGTTTTGGAATGGTCCTGTTAACTAAAATTTGTACAGTCAAGATAATAGAATTTATACTCATTTGACAAACATGTTTGTTACTCCTTTTCTCTTTTACAGACTGAGGAGTTGTACCAGGTGATTGAAGGTCAAAATGACACCATGGCAAAACTTCGAGAAATGCTACACCAAAGCCAGCTTGGACAACTTCATGTATGTGAGGGTCATGTAAGACAGGAGGAGAGTTTCTAGTTGGGGATGTGCCATTCTTGAGTTTGTTGGTCTCAGATGCTCAGTGCTTTTTCTCCTTGTGATTATGATTTCTGCTCTCTTTCCAGAGCTCAGAGGGTACTTCCCCAACTCAGCAACAGGTGGCTCTGCTTGATCTTCAGAGTGCTTTATTTTGCAGCCAGCTTGAAATACAGAAACTTCAGAGGGCGGTACGACAGAAAGAACGCCAACTGGCTGATGCCAAACGATGTGTGCAATTTGCAGAGGCTGCAGCAAATGAGAGAGAGCAGCAGAAAGAGGCTTCATGGAAGCATAACCAAGTAAATCATTAACTGTTTTGTAGTCCTAAATGCTGACTTTGCCCTGCTAGTATCTTTTTAGCAGAACAGTTTGTGCTGAACCCTTGAATCACTTGTTTGAGTAATTCAGTTCAACATTTATTGCCCACGTACCAGGTATTAGACTGTGTTCTAGAAATACTGGTGTGAATAACACAGGCTCTTTCCTCTTAATTTATTTATAATTTAGTATGATATACAGCCACATAAACAGAATTTCAGCATGGTAAATACTATAGAGGAGGGGTATGTATGGGGCTGCTACAGCAATACATAGGACAGGCCGAGGAAGGGAGTCAGAAAGCTTCCGGAAGGAGGAGATAGCTGAAGTTATTCTTGAAGGATGGGTAAAAATCAGCCATACAGAAAAGTGGGGGAAGACTAACCAAGGTCAAAGGAATGGTATACACAATTAAACAAGTTTTTTAAAAAAAATATATAATATGTAATTCTTAAATGGCTATCTTACCTCTCTTCTTCTTCTTCTTTTTAAAGATTTAGAGTATCTTTTATGTGTCATAACTCTTAGATTCCTTAACATTCAGGATTTTAAAAATGTAATTTTTGCAAGATCTCCCTTGGTTAGTGTTTTGAAGATTAAATATTAACCCCCAATTTTCTTTAGAAATATTAAAATTTCAGATATCCTGGCAGGGGTAAGGTGTGGGAATGAAAGCAGGATGGTGGGGGGAGGGTGTGGAAGGTGGAGGAATGTATGTGAAAATAATCCTTAACTTTTTGTTATTTATTTAAAGGAAACATTTTCCTAAATTTTGTTTAGTTGGGGTGAATATATGTGAAGTTGTTTTAAGAGACAGATGGTTTAAGAATTACTGATCTTATTATTAGAAAAATATCACAGAGTAAATTAAGAAAAAAGAGTGATAATGTTTATGAGTTCTTTAGAAAATCTGGATGATAGGATGGTAGAAATATTCTATCCTTGAGCTTACTGTAAAGTAAAGGATCCAGGTTTCTAGTGGGACAGAGTCCCTACTTAGTAGTAATATAAATCTATTTTTATTATACCAGAAGTAAGTATTGAACTATAATATAAAATTTACTTCCTACCCCCATCCTCAATTCCCATAATTCTCCATATTCTATTTGATTCAGGTATAGTATTTCTGTAGCTATTTTAAGAATGGAACTTTCTGCTGCTTTATATCCTTCTATATTCCTTGAGAATTTTAAGGCCTCTATCTCTAATGACCATGTGAACATTTTAGATTGCTGAAAAAGGGAAAATGTTTTATTCAGGAATTGCGAAAAGCCTTGCAGCAGCTACAAGGAGAATTGCAGAATAAAAGCCAACGACTTCATACTTTGGAGGCTGAAAAATACAGTGAGAATCGGACTCACGAGCAGAACATTCAACACTTAAACCATAGTCTGAGTCACAAAGAGCAGTTGCTTCAGGTGAGTTGATATAATGACTTCATAGAACTCTGAAATTTCTTTCATATACTCTCAAGATATTAGTTCACCTGGGTTAAGTACCCACCACATGTAGAACATTGAGAGGTAGGAGTCAAGAGGACTTAAAATAAACAGAAAATACAATCCCTGAATCCAGATACTTACTAACAAGCGTTTGAAACAATACAATATAGACCTGAAAGATTTAAGCAATCAATATTCAGCAAATCATTATATTAAGCCCTCTGTGAGTCAAACACTATGCTAGATGTTGGGAAGACAAAAAGAAGATACAGCCACTGCCTTCAGTCTAGTGAAAACATCTCTACAGAAGCTTCCACAGTATAATTTAGATGACAGAATGAAAGTTTTAGGGAAAAATGGGACACTGAGAAGGGAGCAATCAGTTCTCCCACCTCCTCTAAGCTCCAGTCATATTGAATTCCTTATATTTCACTGAGTGTACTATTTTCTGTGTGCTTATATTTTGCATACATTGTTTTCTCTGATTAGTAATCAGAGAAACCCCTACCACCTCTTCGCTTGGGAAACTCCTAATTCTTGTAAGACTCGGTTCAAATGTTAACTTTTTTTGTGAACTGTTTAGTGACACCTTCAGGCAGAGTTAGACAGTGCAACCTGTGTTCCTCTAGTAGCTATCTCCATATGCATACCCCCACGCCACCCCCACATCTCACCACATATATATACACGTGTGTGTATATATCTACATTGCAGAATAGTTAACAATTTACATGTCTTTTATCTCTCCTAAACTAGAGCATTTTCTGTCACACTGTTTTTTATCCTGAATAACAAATTACCTGGCAAAACATAGGAATTTAGTTAATATTGGATAAATTAATGAATAAAGGTAAATATTTTTTTGGTCTGTAGGAACTTCGGGAGCTCCTGCAATATCGGGATAACTCAGATAAAACCCTTGAAGCAAATGAAATGTTGCTTGAGAAACTTCGGCAGCGAATCCAAGATAGAGATGTTGCTCTTGAGGTATGTATCATAATTTTTTTCACTACATTATGGATTATCCTATCTACACAGTGATACAGAAATTTGTGTCTAACTTATTTGCTGTTTTTGGGAGTTGGTTTTCATTCCTTTATATTTTTGAATCTTGAATAAGAGTGATCAGGATATTGAATCTTATGAAGTTTTAGGAGCCTTACTTTCCTTGCAGCGAGCTATAGATGAAAAGTTCTCCGCTCTAGAGGAAAAAGAAAAAGAACTGCGTCAGCTTCATCTTGCTGTGAGAGAGCGAGATCATGACTTAGAGAGACTGCGTGATGTCCTCTCTTCCAATGAAGCTACCATGCAAGTACGAGCAAAATCCATCCTTGCCTCTGTATTCCTCTCCCACTTGTATCTTAAGCCTAAAGCATCACTTTCTTGTCATTTTCTGAAAACCAGGGTGTTTGGTTTATAAGAAAAAAAACAAAAATAACAGTCAGTGGTTCCCTCATTGTAGATTAGGAAGTATAGACTAGCACTTCTGCTTTCTTTTATGCTATGAACTTTGTTAGGGGAGACAGTGAATATTGATTTCTATTTACATAGTTCTGACTTATTTCTCATCCTTGTCAATATCTATATACTTTTATATAAACAGTTATGTTGTGTTTTTTTCAACACTATATACATATTCATGTATTGTCATAATCAGTACACTTGTTTATTTTATTAACATCTACTGTTGGCTTTTTCTTGCATTCCTATTTTATAGCTTGTATAACTAACCATCTGCCAGTTCTCAAAGTCCCTCACTTCTTCTGTAGCATTGCCCCCTTCCTCCAAAACACTTCATTTATCATGTACTTTGTATTTCTCCACAAACTAGATGAGTTTCTAAAAACAAAAAATAGATTAATGTGGCATTGATAGTGTAGAAACTAAGTTTTCTCCTTTTGCAAAAATATTGAACTTGCTGTTTGTAGATAATTTAAAGGTGAATCAAATTTCTTATTTATTCTGAGGAATGTGGAGTGGCTCTCTAACATAATTATGATTGTTCTCTTTGTTCCTTAGAGTATGGAGAGTCTCCTGAGGGCCAAAGGCCTGGAAGTAGAACAGTTGTCTTCTACTTGTCAGAACCTCCAGTGGCTGAAAGAAGAAATGGAAATCAAGTTTAGCCATTGGCAGAAGGAACAAGAAAGTATCGTTCAGCAGTTACAGACATCTCTGCATGACAGGAACAAGGAAGTGGAGGCAAGACTCTAGTTAATTTAAAGCCAGTTGGATTCATGATTCCATAATCTCAGTCTTGGATTAGGATGCTTGAGGTCTGGGAGGCCAGTGACCCAAGTCTTTCATGCTGTTCTGTGTCCGGGCAAGTCATTGCCTTTCACTGGAACATTTTTTTCTCATGCCTGTAAAGTTCTGATAATTCTCAGATAAATTCTTTGAGAAAGATAGTTAACGAGATCTACGAAATCCATTTACAATATGATTGATAGCAAACCTTTATTGGGTGCTTATGATCTGTCAGGCAGTGTTTTAATTGCTTAATGGGTTTTAACTCATTGAATCCTTGCAACTCTGTGGGACGCATACTCTATTTATCTCTGCATTACCAACAAGGAAACAGACTTCTGAGGTTAAGTAACTTGCCCATAGTAACATAGCTAATAAATGACAGAGCCAGTATTCAACCCAGGCCATATGGCTTCGCAGTTTTAAACACCATATTGCTTCTTAATATGTAAATAGGAACTGCATCACTAAGATAGTAAAAACGGCATACATTATTTTCTTCCAGTTTATTTTGTGCTCAATTTACAGTTATACTGGAGAGAAAATAAATGAAATAAACTAAGTGACCATTTATGCTCATTTAACATTAGTTGTTATGTGCCCTAAGCAAATAGGAAAGGGACTATTTCAGAAAACATGTAAGTTGCCATTATAGGTGTTTTTTCTTTATTGTTAGTTTTCATTCACAGAACATCTATTTACAGCTTTCTATATGCCAGACCTTGTTAGACCCTGTGCTTGATCTGTTGCTACAACAATGAATGATATTTGCTATCAGCAATGTTACAGGTCAATGGGATCAGTTCTCTTTGTTCTCTGATCAATTCTTGTGACTTTGGATATGTAGTAGAATTCTTTTCTCCAGAAACTTATACTATTTCTTTTGTATTAGGATCTTAGTGCAACATTGCTCTGCAAACTTGGACCAGGGCAGAGTGAAATAGCTGAAGAGCTATGCCAACGTCTACAGCGAAAGGAAAGGATGCTACAGGACCTTCTAAGTGATCGAAACAAGCAAGCTGTGGAACATGACATGGAACTTCAGGATCTGCTTCAGTCTATGTGCACCAGGGAGCAGAAGAGCCAAGTAAGGACTAATGCACAGACCAGAACAGTATCACTTAGTGAATTTATAGTCTGAAAATAGGAAGCATTTGGACTTTGTAACATTTATGCCTTTGTATCATTTTATAGTCATCTCTGTTAGTTTTTTCCCCTACAATTTATTAACTATACTGCTGTTTTACATCAGTCATCAAAGTACAGAATATTTTTCGAATACTTTTGCATTTGGAAGGGTGTCTAAACAATGTCAGTTAACTTCGTTAGATATATTTTCATCTCCTAATACTCTGATCCTTTAGAGAGAAAGGAGTATGGGGTTCTTGAGGGTTTTTACTTTGATTCTAAAATATCAAGACTTGAGAGATATTTTTCATATCCAGCCAAGGTATTTGAAAACCTTAACTTCCCATATTTTCTTGTAACTCTTAATAAAAGCTAGGTTACTTTAAGAGGAGAAAAGATTGTGGTTTTTTTCAAAAGCCTTAATGAGAATAAATAATCTCATAGTAATATGGGATATATTAATCAAGATAATGGTACACAAGTATTTTAGGAGCAAATTCATAATTTATCCTCATTTCCATGTATCTTTCTCCTCAAGGTTAGAGAATGTTACAGTTGACCTGTGCTTCATTTGAGGGACCGGTAGCCCCTAGACATTTTTTTAAGGGAGATTCTTATCATTTGCCTGTATTATTTGACCATAATATTATTTAATGCTTCCTTATCTTATATATTGCACTTTTAGAATTCTCAGGCCCACTGAAATAATTTCACATTTTGTTAGAAACATGTTGACTTGCGCTCCAGAAATTGCTTCTAGAATAGGCATAACAAAATCATTGTGAGTTATTTAAGTCTTTGGCAAGATGCTAGCAGTTCTTTATTTGTTTTCTTTTTAACACTTAGGTAATATGAAAAAATTAGTTTTATTACACCTTAGAAAGAAATGCTATATACTGTAGGTAGTAAAATAATGGAACCAAGAAATAGAAATTACTAACGATTTTCTCTCAATAAGAATGATGGTTGTAGTCTTCTAGATCCACCTCTCATAATTTAACATGCAAAAGAATCACCTGGAGAAAAACATAGTTTCCTAAGTTCACCCAGGAATATATTTAGAAAGTATAAGGTAGGACTAGCATTTGTAACACGTTTCCGGGTTGTGGTGATGGTGATGCTGCTGGTCCATGGACCACACTTTGAAGAGTGCTCTAGAAAAAGCACTATTAGAAAAAGAATGCCAAGGGATATAGACCACAGAAAAGCTCTTGTAGGTTATTTTATTTTTTCTGTAATAACTTTTGTGGAGATATTTATTAGGACAAGTTAATGTACTGATACCTCCAAAATAGTTATGTCTAAATCCCAAAAAAGCCCAAATTTTACTTACTGAAAAAGAAAGTTTGCTGTTCTCCTTAAAAATTATGACAAGGGCTCAGCTTCTCATTTAAAACAGATAGTAATTCTACCCAGGGACAGTTGGTGCTAATTTTAGTCTTAATTTACTGTCTCCAGATTTTTCTGATGAAATGCAGTAATGGTCATGTAAGTAATGTTTTGGCTCTTTCCCTTATTGTGTCATCTGTCTTAGAAGACTGTGGGATTTGAAATGGGATAAACTGAGTTTGGTGGTTTTGAGGTTCATACTCCCTAGATCATGTGGTCTGATAAAAATGTTCATCTGTAAATAATTATTCATCCAGTAAATATGAATTCAGTGCCTATTCTGTATGAGGTACTGTTCTGGGTGCTTGGGATTCAATAGTGAACAAAATATCGAAGTATCTGCCCTTCAGAAACTTATATTCCATTTGGGAGAGAGAGATAATGGTAAGTGCATCGTAAAAAAATAAAGCATGGCAAAGAGAATTGGGAGTAGAGAAGAGATTGCTGTTTTAGATAGGATACGCAGGGAAAGCCAATCTGATAAGGTGACATTTAGCAAAGACGTGAAGTTAGTAAGGGAGCAAACCACACAAATGTTTGCGTGAAGAGCATTTCAGGCTGACTAAACTGTCCCAGAGTAAAGAAAGATCTTAACTTCTTAGCCTGATTGAGAAATAGTAGAACCGATTTCAGATTCTTGTATGTGAGATAGATATGTCATATTCAGTTTTTTTCAAGTCTGTCTATGAGGGGCTTTCTACTCACTTGATTATGCTTTTCTTTGTAAACTGAAGCAAGGAAACTTTCTCAGGGCCACGCTGGCTTTTCAAAAATGGTTGGCTTTTAAGAAATAATACCAGAATGTAAGTTTTATTTCACTAGATTTTCTTTCTGAGGTTATATGTGATTTCCTCTTACTAGGCTACTGCAGAAAAGATGGTACAAGCTCTAATGGAAAGAAATTCAGAATTACAGTCCCTGCGCCAACATTTAGGCGGGAAAGACTTTATGATGTCCCAAGCACTTATCTCTAACAAACCAGCTGAAGTTACCTCTATTGGTCCCCATCTTGGAAAGCAGTCTGATCAAGTAAGAACTATAGAATTGTGTAGCTATTCAGGCAGACTGTGTTTACATTTGAGGAATGATTTTCATAATTTTAATGCCAAATTGTGTGAGAATATTCCAAATCCCTGCCATTGTGATCATGCTTCCTGGGTCTTCCTAAATCCCTTCACTCTTTCAATATTTAGGGTTCAATGCAAATACCGTCCAGAGGTGATAGCTCTTCATTGACTGCCAAAGGAGATGCCAGCATACCCAGGTCTACTTTAGGTAAGTATCAAATTTCATTTTCTGAAGGAACTTCTGTTTTTCCTTCTTACAACTCTCTGTTAATAGGTTTGGCCAAGACTCTCTTTCTCTTCCTACCTTAATGGAAAAAATAGGTTTGGATTCCTCTGAAAGGCTGAAGTCATGTTTACTCTAGGCAGAACTGCCCTTACTTTATGCTAGATTGATGTTTTTGTTCTGGGTCCACAGTTTGGCCAGAAAATTGCATCCTGACTCCCAATTTCAGATAGCTTTGCAGGGATTCAGAAATGTAGGAGGTAGCACTTTCAGAACTACACAGAGAACCATGAGGCTGACATCTTCTGGGAATCTTCCAGGCAGACTGGGACTACTCATTGTAATTTGAAATCACTTACATTAAAGGGTTGGCGAAGTAGACAATGTCCATTGAGTTATTTGCCAACTCAGCCCTTTCAAAGGGTTGAGTTGTAGACCGTTTTGAACTCCTCCATAAAGACAACCTATGGTAAGAAAAAAACTCAAATGTATACCCTGGATTTTCAAAGAGCAAAAGGTTAGACTCTAGCTTAAAGAAAGATAATACCCAGTGAGTTTCAGAAGTAGAGGCTTAACCATGACTAATGAGGTGGTGATTATACTGCTGTGATAAGAGAGTCAGGTTTTGGACTTGGAAAATTAACTTGAAATTTTTTATTAATATTAAGAATGTAGAATATGTGCCTATGCTATAGTATCAGGTATTATGGAATCCCATAAAGCAATATTGCAAATAGCCATTTTCCAGGAGGAAAACTTTATGCTAGTTGAACAGTAAAGAATGCTGGATTTGTTTAATGTACTCCTAATTTACCTTTTTAAAAAATATATTTTCCTCCAGTTTTTTATTTTGGAAAATTTCAACTCTATAGGAAAGTGGCAAAAATGGTACAGTGAATATCCATATATAGGTTTTTTCCACAGATTTACCTGTTAATGTTTTTCCACGTTTGCATTATTTCTTTCCATGTATACGTACATATATATAGATAAAATGTTTTTTCTGACCATTTGAGAATTACTTACACTATGACACTTTATCCCTAAATAATTTAGTATGTATTTCCTAAGAACAAGGGCATTCTCCTATGCAACAACAGTATAATTGTCACTCAGGAAGTTTAACCTTAATATAGTCTTAGCATCTAATATGTATTCCATATTTAGAGTTCCCCAATAATGTCCTCCAAGGCTGTTTTTATTTTTCCCTCAGTGATCATACCTTGCATTTAATTGTCCTGGCTCTGTAGACTCTTTAAATCTAGAACAGTTTTCTGGCCTTTTCAGTCTCTTGTGATTTTGATGTTTTTTGAAGAATACAGGCCAGCTAATGTCCCTCAATTTGTGTATGATTGTTTTGTCATGTTCAAGCTTAACATTTTTGGCAAGAATACTGCATGGGTGACATACCTTTCTCAGTACCTCACATCAGGAGCGTGTGATGTCAGTTTGTACCATCCTTCTGATACTAAATTTCTAAGATTGTATCTTCCAGCTCTCTTCATTGTAAAGGTTCATTTCCCCCTTGTAATTAATAAGTGATCTACTGGCTGATACCTTGAGATGCTGACAGTTCTCTTTCCCAATAGTCATTCACCCAGTGGTTTTAGCATCTTTAGCATCTTGGTGTATATATATCATGACTTCATAATTTCATACTGATTACTCTAATTTCAGTTTAATAGCACAAATTCTTTCCTTTATTCCACATTTGTATCCTCCTTTTCCCAACACAGAGAATCCTGGTTACCTATAACTTCAATATATTTACACATTTGCTTAATGCTACAATACACAAAAATAGTCTCAGAATTGCTACATGAATACCGTTAGCAACAATGAACCTATTAAGTAACATTTAAGATTTCTTTGTAATTCTTTTTACTCTTAGATTATATCCCCTAAGGGTGTATGGTTAAAGTACTGTGTTCAAAAGTTACTTGAATTAATTTATTATTATTATTATTATCTTTTGGATGATTATATTACCTATTTGCTATATAGGTTCATTTGATTCTGTTAGTGTTCAGTTTTAGGCTTTTTCTCCCCCAATATTGCCAAATGTATATCTTAAAAGGTAAAGCATTAACATGATTCAAAACTTAAATATACAGGGAAGATATTTTCAGAAATCCCATCTACTTCCCTATCCCTTCTCTCCTGTTTCCATTCATCCCCCTGTAGGTAACCAATTTTATTTCTGGGTTATCCTTCTAGTGTTTCTTTTTGTAAAAGTAAAAGCAAACAAACCAATCCTACATATATATGTGTGTGTGAGGGGGTGCTCTTATTTCCCTGCTTTTCTAATACAAAATGTACTACACTAGATGCATTTTTTTTCCACGTAGCTTGTTTTACTTAACAGTATATCCTGGAAATCACTCCATATCAGTTCATAAAGATCTTCCTCATTCTTTTTTACAGTTGTATATAATGTTCCATTGTGTGGATATACTATTTTTTAATTGTCTCCTCATAGGCTTGTAGATTAATTGCCATATTGTGCTATTACCAGTAATGCTGCAAAGAGCAGCATTTTTTGTATTGTTAGATTGTGCCTTCAGAGTAAATTCCTCAGAAATGATACAGGAGAGGTTACATCATGTTCATTGCAATTAAAACTTGCACTGTGTGTTCATTTGTAGGAGACTTGGATGCAGTTGCAGGGCTGGAAAAAGAACTGAGTAATGCCAAAGAAGAACTTGAACTCATGGCTAAAAAAGAAAGGGAAAGTCGGGTGAGTATTCTAATCAAGGCTAATTTCTAAGTACCTGTTTCTTTTCTTCCAAAATAGTTTATATTTTAAAGAGGACAGTTCTCTAATATCTGGTTCCAAATGCATGCTTTCTTTCTTTTTGGAGAAAAGTGTAAGTTGCTTTATATACATATTAACTCACCAAGATGCTCGTTTTTATAAATGGGGACTTTTAAAACTTTTTAAGTGCTGAGACACCTCAGGTTTCTTCCCCCATTGCCAACTAAAATAAAATAATTGTAAAACATTTGTGAAAAAAATGAAGTGCTATATAATTGCTGCTTATAATTATTAAAGATCCACCAAATTAGTTTTAGAAACATGCAACAAAAGAAATTTGAGTAGGATTAATAATATTATTGAGTACTAACTATTATGCAATATAATGTGGTATGTACTTAAAATTTATTAGTGTTAATGCTCATACACTTTGTATGTAAATACAAAGTAAAAGGTATTGGCTCTGTTTCATAGGTGAAGAAGCTAAAACATTGACTTTTTTAAAAGATGGGGATGAGAAATACTTATATTACTAAAAAAATGCCCAAGCTAAGATTTAAACCCCAATTTTTTTTGTTCTAAACACTGCCAAAGAAGTCATGTCATGCAGCAGATAACTTTTCCCACTTTCATACTTTATTTCTAGCAATAGAGTTTTCATCAGTTTTCTTAGAGGAGGCCTTTAGGCCTTACAGAAAATCCCCTTTCCTTCTGCCTTCCCTGAAGGGCCTGTTCTATGTCCAACTATGAAATAGAAGAAATGTTGGTATAGAGTTGTAGTCTAACACTAACAGCCTTTGTGTTTGTATGGCATCTATCTTAGAAGATCAGTCAGTGTCAATGGTTCCTAAATTAAGTTTAGTCAGCTAGTCTGTATAGCTTTGCAGTTTTGTTCTACCTTTTTGACATAATTAGATCTATACTATAAGGCCTATGTTTATATTTGTGATAGAATTTTCTTATTTTACCTCTGAATTTCTCTGTTCATTACCACATTTCTCCTCAATATCAACCTCAGGTTATATTACTGCATTAGTCAGGGTTCTCCAGAGAAAGCAACATGAGATTTATTATAGGACTTGGCTCACATGACTCTGGGAAATGGCAAGCCCAAATTCCGTAGGGCAGGCCACAAGTTGGGAACTCTGATGAAAGTTTTTGATGAGTTCCCCAGGAGAAGTTGGCTGGCTGAAGTAGAGATGGAAATTCTCCCCTCTGACTACTGAAATCATCACTTCTTTTAAGGCCTTCAACTGATTGGTTAAGACTTCTCTCATTGTTGAAGGCTGTCTCCTTTGGCGATAATCAGCTATCGGTATAATCAACTTACTGAAGATTTAAATCCATAAAATATCCTCACAGATAACAATCAGGCCTATGCTTGCTTAACCAAACAACTGGACACCATATCCTGGCCAAGTTGACACATGAACTTAACCATCACAATCTGGATAGAAGATCAAACCAGCCATAACATTCCCTAAGCTAAAGCCTAATTCAGAGCAAGGCTCTAACTCTCTTCAGTTTTATGAAGGCTGAGAGAGGTAAGGAACCACAGAAGAAAAGTTTGAAGCTAGCAGAGGTTGGTTCTTGAGGTTTTAAGAAAGGAGCTGTCTCCATAACATAAAAGTGCAGGGTAAAGCAGCAAGTGCTGATGTAGAAGCTCCAGCAAGTTATCCAGAAGGTCTAGCTAAGATAATTGATGAAGGTGGTTACACTAAACAACAGATATTCAATAGATGAAACAGCCTTCTATTGGAAGAAGATGCCATGTAGGATTTTCGTAGCTGGAGAGAAGTCAGTGCCTGGCTTCAAAGGACAGGCCTACTCTCTTGTTAGGGGCTGATGCAGCAAGGCTCATTTACCATTCCAAAAATCCTAGGGCCCTAAAGAATTACGCTAAATCTACTCTGCCTGTGCACTATAAATGGAACAATGCCTGGATGATAGCACATCTGTTTACAACATTGTTTACTAAATATTGTAAGCCAACTGTTGAGACCTACTGCTCAAAAAAGAGATTCTTTTCAAAATATTAGTGCTCATGGACAATGCACCTGGTATACCCCACCATTATCAACACAGTACCTGCTCTGATGGAGATGTACAATGAGATGAATGTTGTTTTCATGCCTGCTAACACAGCATCCATTCTGCAGCCCATGGATCAAGGAATAATTTCTTCTTTCAAATCTTATTATTTAAGAAATACATTTTGTAAGACTATAGCTGCCATAGATAGTGATTCCTCTGATGGATCTGGGCAGAATAAGTTGAAAACCTTCTGGAAAGGAGTCACCACCATTCTATATTCCACTGAGAACATTCGTAATTCAGGAGAGGAGGTCAAAGTATCAAAGTTAATTGGATTTTGGAAGGAGTTGATTCCAACCCTCATGAAAGCTTCTAGACTTCAATGGAGGAAGTAACTGTAGATGTGGTAGAAATAGCAAGAGAATTAGAAGTGGAACCTGAAGATGTGACTGAATTATTGCAATCTCATGATAAATCTTAAACAGATGAGGAGTTGCTTCTGGTGAATGAGCAAAGAAAGTGGTTTCTTGAAATGGAATCTGCACCAGGGGCAGATGTTGTGAATACTGCTGAAAAGACAACAAAGGATTTAGAATATGACATGAACTTAGTTGATAAAGCAACAGCAGGGTTTGAGAGGATTGGCTCCAATTTTTTAAAATATATTTTTTATTGAAGTATGTCATTCATACATGAACATACATAAACAATAAGTGTATAGTAAAAGTTGTGAACTTACAAAATAAACAAGCATAACATCATAGAGGGGTCCCATACATCATCCCTCCACCAACACCTTGCATTGTTGTGAAACATTTGTTACAAACTATGCAAGAGTATCGTCAAAATATTACTACTAACTGTACTTACATTTGGTGTATTTTTACATTTGGTATATTTTTCCCTCAACCCACCCTATTTTTTAAAAAATATATTTTTATTACAGAGGTTGTGAACTTATAAAACAATCATGTGCTTGTGTAGAATTCCCATACAACACCCCTTCACCAACACACCACACTGTGGTGGAATATTTATAACAGATTATGAGATAATATCATCAGACTGTTACCACTAACCATGGTCCATAGGGTACATTTGGGATACTTTTTCCATACCCCGCCATTATTAACACAGTGCATCTTTGACATTGGTGCAAGAATATTACAGTATTGCTGTTAACCACAGTTCGTAGGTCACACCAATTGTATTTTTCCCATGCTTCTCCACATTCCCACCACCCTGCAATAGTGACTTATATCTGCTCTAGCCCACAGAAGGACACTCTTACATCTGTAACATCAACCACAATTCTCATCCACCTCTGGGTTCACTGTGTTATTCAGTCCCTAGATTATTCTCTAGCTTTCTTTCAATTAACATTTACATCCCTAGATTACCCTTTTCAGCCACAATCCCATTTATAAACCAGCTGCTACTTACTATAATGTATTACCATCAACTCTATCCATTTACACACTTTTACAGTCAAGTTAATTAAGACTTCTACATACATTAAGCATCAGTAGTCCTTAAACCCTCCTATCTCCTGATAACCTATACTCTAGGTTTTAACTCCATGTGTTTATTCTTTGTATTTAGTTCATATTAATGAGACCATGCAATATTTGCCCTTTTGTGTCTGGCTTACTTCACTTAGCATAATGTCCTCAAGATTCATCCATGTTATCATATGTGTCCCAATTTCATTTCTTCTTACTGCAGCATAGTATTTCATCGTATGTATATACCACATTTTGTTTATCCATTCATTGGCTGATGGACACTGGGTTTTCCCATCTTTTGGCAATTGTGAGTAACGTCTCTATGAACATTGGTGTGCAGAGGTCTGTTTGTGTCACAATTTATAGTTCTTCTAGATATATTCCTAGTAGAGGAATTGCTAGATCATATGGCAGTTCTATGTTTAGCTTCCTAAGGAACCTCCAAACAGTCTTCCATAGAGTATGCGCCATTTTACAACCCACCAACATTGAAGGAGTGTTCCCATTTCTGTTTTTTAAATAATGGCCATTCTATGTGGTGTGAGATGATATCTCATTGTCGTTTTAATTTGCATTTCCCTAATAGCTAGTGATATGAACATTTTTTCATGTGCTTTTTCACCATTTGTATTTCTTCTTTGGAAAAATATCTATTTAAATCTTTTGCCCATTTTTTAATTGGATTGTTTGCTCTTTTATTGTTGAGTTGTATGATCTCTTTATATAGAATGGAAATGAAACCCTTAACGGATATGTGGTTTCCAAATATTTTCTCCCATTGGATTGTCCCCAATTTGAAAGAAGTTCTACTGTGGATAAAATGCTATCAGACAGCATCACATGCTACAGAGAACTCTTTCATAAAGGAAGAGTCAATTTTAAGAAATTGCCACAACATCCCTTTTTTTAATACCCAAGATATGAAGAAATTGAGAAATAAAGTAGGAATAGATAATTTGGTACTCTATCAACTTTATTACTAATAGAACTTAATGCACAAGCCAAGAGGGCCTATTAGCCAAACCCCAGAATTACGTAGGCTTACCTACCCAGTTGCAGACAACTCTAGGCCAGAGCAAACCCCACCCTATATGGTAGGATCTGTTAAAGATCCTACCTTTGCAGAAGCAATGGAGAAAACAAGCTTCCTATAGGCAGCCATCTACCAGGGGGAGGAAGTGAGCTGAGTTAAGAGTGCCTGATTATTCTTTTACGTACCATTAAGATAAGTCCTTCAACCTGCCTGAGGCTGAGTGAGTGAAGGGGTGGAGAGAGGTCAGGAGTTAAACTAATTGAGCTCCTTCAACATGAAGGAAATGTTAGGAGAAGCATTTCTTCCTAACATGCTATGGTAGCCTAGAACCATCAAATAGCTTCGTGTATTTATAAATTGTCATGAACCCACTCAGTGATACTATAAACATTGATGGAATTAGAAGATAAAAATATGGGGAGAATAGTTAATACAGAGGAAATGGTAGGTGTCAGTAAAGAGAAAGTCTGGTATTCCTAGAACGGATAAGACCTGTGTGCCCAGAAAGTTTTGAATGAGAAATAAATTGGCAGGTATTGAAATTGGTGAAGTAGGCAGGAATCAGATAACAAGGTTTATTAAGAGAATTAAATATATGCAAGCATTTGTTATAGTACTTGGTACATAGTAAGCATCCAACAAATGTTAACAGCTACTGTTATTATCATGTTTATTAATGAACTTGTCATAATCAGATATTTGGTTGTTTCCTGGTGATGAGGGATGGAAGATACAACACTGAAAGTTTAAGGTATTATACAGCACTAACTTTTAATAAGACTTCTTCCTAGATGGTGGCATGTTCCTGTATCAGGAAATGTAATGTTTGCAGCTGTGAGTCCTCAATGCCTATATCAAGGGTTCTTAACAAGGGGTCAATGAGCTGAATTTAAATGAAAGAAAAAAAAAAAAATTCTTGGGTGGACGTGTTGGTGCGGGTGTGATATATTTATTAAAAAATATACAGTATAGTGTGGACTTAGTAAGGGGTCTGTGGTTTTCACCTGACTGGCGTAATGGTCTGTGGAACAAAAAAGGTTAAGAACCCCTGGACTATATCCTTTTATTCATTAGGGATTGCAAAATGGAGATATTCCAATTTTATCATTTCTTCATCTATTAGCTGAAATTATTCTATAAAGAAAAACCTCATCTATTCTTGCATCTGTTAAAAGTGAACATAATTTTTAAAGTATCATAATAAACTCTTGAACACATTTGATACAATTTACAGTGTTAACTCAAATATAGGACATCATTAAAAACAACTTCCCATGAAACATCCTTTGGTACCACATTGTATAGTTTATTGCTTTGATCCAATAGAGCACTATTCATATTTTAGTTTAATTTTCATTTGCATTACTGGTGATAATAATATGCGATAGTAATATGGAAAAATATTTGCCTCAGTATTAAAATGTAAGTGTGACATATTGTTTCCTCTGCCCACTGACATCAGGATTTCATTTCTTCTTTTCACAGGTGGAACTTTCTGCTTTACAGTCCATGGTAGCTGTGCAAGAGGAAGAGCTGCAGGTGCAGGCTGCCGACATGGAGTCCCTGACCAGGAACATACAGATTAAAGAAGACCTCATAAAGGTCTTTCAAAGCTTTTTAAAGACCATTGGAAATGATTACAGCTCAAAAGACTAATAGGGCATCTTCAAACAGTATTTGGATACATTTAATCCCTTGGCCAGTGATTATTTCCTGATGCACTCTTAGTTTGAGTCTCTTGATATCACCATATTCTCTTTGACTTATAATTACTAAGATTTCATAAATAAAATGTTATTATCTTCATATGGCTTATCAATATCTTTCTTGAAAGCATAGCAACTATTTCAGGAGCAGTTGCTCCCTTGCTCTTCTGCTGAATAGTATTTTTATTACTATACCTGTTTTTTTATATTTCTAGGATCTGCAAATGCAACTTGTTGATCCTGAAGATATACCTGCTATGGAACGCCTGACACAAGAAGTATTACTTCTTCGGGAAAAAGTTGCTTCAGTAGAATCACAGGGTCAAGAAACTTCAGGAAACCGAAGACAACAGGTGAATTTTTGGGATGCAAACCTTATTTTTATTCTGAAATAAACAATGGAAAGGCTGTTGATCTCAATTACTTATGAAATGGTCAGTTGGAGATATTTCATAGAGAATCTATACTCTAAAATTGCCTACATTGGTCAGCAGCAGCCAGAGGTGTCCTTTTCCTGACATTTATAGTCCTGAAGGGAGCAGCAGCTGCTTTTGGACCCACAAGGTCAGTTTTCCCTCACTCTTACACATAAGTCATCCCTTTTTCAACTGAATCCTTCTTGTCTACCTGAATTTAACCAAGGTCAAACCAATCTCAATTAAAAAAAAAAAAAAGGTGGGTGGGATCTCTGCCTCAGATTCCTTTGTAGCTGCTGCCCCGTGTAACCTTTCTTCAATGCCAAACTTTTCAAAAAGAGTTGCTTGCTTATATTCACTCTCTCCATTATCATCTTTCTCACTAACCATTCCTCTCACTCCCATCTGGCTTTTAGTTCCACCAGTTTACCTAAACAGATTCCTGCTGGCTATAGACTGTCACGGCACATATTCTTTTTATTTTTATTTTTATTTATTTTTTTTATTGTGGGTAAAATCAATTTTTTCACAATACATACCAATATTTGTAAAATGATATATAAATACATATGCATATATGTGCATTTGCTTACATAAATGTTATTTTATATATACATATATATATATACATATTTTTTTTAAAGGTGCTTAGATTACCTAAATATTACTCAGAAATTACAGGGATTCCCATGTTCCCCACCTCCCACACCTCCCACAACATCCCATACTAACATCCTTCATCAGTGTGGCACATCACCGCATTGGATATACACATCCTGGGGCATTGCCACCAAGCATAGACCACAGTTCACATCATAGACCACACTCTCTCCCACACAGTTCTGCATGGTATATGCTGATGCAAAATAGCCTACATCCGTCGTCACAAACGCCACTCAGGACAACCCCCAAATCCCGAAAAAGCCCCTGTATTTCAACTGCCCCTCCCCTCCCTGCCCCGAAAACGTCCAGTGGCCACTGGCTCCACCTCACTGTTACAATTTCTTCCATTGCTTGAATCACAATATGTCTACAACAGAACACCACCAAGTCCACTCTAGTCCACAGCTCCTCCCCCAATCCTGAGAGGACTGGGATGGTGATGTCCACTCCACCTCCAAGTGAGAGAGGGCTTATATCCCATGGATATGGTGGATGGGATTATCCTGCCTGCAGCTGCAGGCCCTCTCCATTCCCTTGGATGGCTGTTGCCCATCGTTGTCTCCTCACCAGGTGACTTGGATGAGTCCATTGAGCTGTAGGGTAGGAGTTGCAGCTCCACCGAGATTCCAGGCACAGCTGGCACATAGGTAGGCCAGAGGCTCCAGTTTCTGGAAGTACACCTAAAAACTCCAGCATCACATATAGGTTTGAATAGAAGGGACTGATGGACCATGTGCAGGGAAGACTTATTTGAGTCCAACTCTGTCACCCTCAGGAGCACAGATTCCAAAGAGGAGCCCACTAATAAGACATCAATCTCTGGGGCTATCCCCACTTATATAGGACCTGGGTGTCTCCAGAGCCCTCAGGAGCCCCTCTGTGTGTCACAGCACATATTCTTGATAGCACTTACTACTACTCAAGGTGACACATGTCTGTAATTGATGGATTTTTCCCCCTCCTAGATAGTGAGCTTTTGATTGTATCCCTAGAACATAGAATAGTCTGGCATATAGAAGGTGTTCAATAATTATGCTACTGTATATGTTTTCTATTACCCTTCCTTCTTCTCTTCCCCTATTTCCCTTAGTCTCTTTATTCTGTTTCTGCCTTCTCTTTACTCCCATGTTTGAATTCTGCCTCAAAGAGTTTTGAAGGTAAAGATAATGAATGTGTTATTGATTTGATTTGAAAACTATAAAACTGTATAGAAGGCCTAAGTAAATAATAAAATAATGGACTTTTAAACTCATGGTAACATGCTAAGGCATACCTTCAGTCTTTTTCTCAGGATTAACTGTGGCTTCATGTTTCATTTTCCCATTTGCATGTTACATCTTCTTTCTTCAGTTGCTGTTGATGTTGGAAGGACTGGTAGATGAACGGAGTCGGCTCAATGAGGCCTTACAGGCAGAGAGGCAGCTCTATAGCAGTCTGGTGAAGTTCCATGCCCATCCAGAGAGGTAAGAGAGTGACTACACTTTTTCCTTTTATTCCTCTTTAAGTGGCGATACCTACCACACTGAGGCAGGCAGAAAAAGAAAGCACAGACAGCACTGGAGCTACCCACTTTGTCATTTGTTGTGTGGATCTCTCTGAGCTTCAGTGCCGAAATCTTCAATCAAGAATAAGGCCTATTTCACATAGCTTATTGCAGAGATTAAATGAGAAGCTATGTCAAGTGCCTAAAACAATGCCTCAGCTATAGTAAGCACTCAGTGTATGTTCCTTTCCTTTCTCTGCTCCATGCCATGCTGAACACTGTTCTATTTTAAGAGTAAGGCTATGAAGAGCATTGATTCTGGGATATCAACTATCCTGATGAACATATTTTCTCCTGCCTCTTGGTTTGGAGCCATGTATACATTATATCTTTCTGGTTCATTTATATCCTTTCTTTTTTCCCCCTCATTTTGCCTTCCCTCCAAAGCCCATTTTTGTCTTTCCTAATTTTTATTCTTTTATTACTCATTTCTTCTAGTTTATTGTTAGATTTAAACATTTTTTTCTTCCTATTTCAAAAGAGTGAAGGCAGAAGAAAGGTGATTGGACCACTTAATGGTGTTTCTTTGACAAGAACCTCTGAATCTTTGGTCTCTGTGCATCAGATTCCTTTTCAGAGCACTGTCAAGTTTGTTAATAACTGAGAAAACAGTTATCTTTAGTGGCAGACCTGCTTGGCTCAGTCTTGCTTCAGTTTGCATTTAGTTTTTCCTGGGTTTTAGTTTATCAGATAGTAAAGCTCTGAGTTAAGTAACAAAATGTTTCTTATGTGGGCTTTGAGGGTATGAGATAATCCTTAAGAACTAAAATTTTACGTGAGACTGGCCCAGGATCTAGCATCAAGGCAAGCTTTATAGAAAGGAGCAGGCCTTGCTAATCTACTAGCAGTGAACACAAGTGCTGCAACAAATGCTACATTCATTTATTGTGTCCTGGAGAACAGTTACTTTAGAAAGTCTCATGGCTCAGAGTGTCACTGATGGCTTTTTGGAAGCAAATATGGACCTATTAAGTTGTTTGCTAATTGATTTTCTTCCGTGTGGCATGTTCAATCAGCTCTGAAAGAGATCGAACTCTGCAGGTGGAACTGGAAGGCACCCAGGTGTTACGTGGTCGGCTAGAAGAAGTTCTTGGAAGAAGCCTGGAACGCTTAAGCAGGCTTGAGACGCTGGCCGCCATTGGAGGTGGGGAACTGGAAAGTGTGCAAGTTCGTCACAAGCATGCCTTCTGAGCACTGGCGGGTCAGACTGCAGCCCAGGATGGAAAACCTTGTTTGCACTAACCAGAGAGAGTCTTGCCTGCCTTTGGCAGGGTTAACTGGTGACTAACTAAGATAGAACTGGTACAAGTAGCACCAATTACAAACGGAACTCACTTTAGTTTACCTGTATCTCACAGTATGTATCTATCTCTAAATTGGATGGTAGAGGCTACGAAGTGTATTTGCACATTTTAAATCATTCCATTTTAGTTTTCCCACTTATATGCATTCCTTTCCTTAGCCACTCCTCGTTCCCTCATCCCTTCTATGGGCCAATAAAGTTTATTCCTCCCCTACTCCATTTCATATGTTCCATATCATGTCACAAATACATGTGTGTGTATTATTTTTGTCATTCAATCAACTGCTCTTTGAGAGCAGGTTTGTTTTTGTTTTTTTTTGTTGTTTTTTTACCAAATAAAGGAGAAGTTACAAAAGGGGAGAGAGATTGAGAGTATATAGGAATGACTTTGCAAAAATGTTATAATCTTTATCAGTAGGTTATCAAAACCAGGAAAGTACTCTTGCAATAATAGATTCCTGAGTATTAGGAGGGCCAAGTTAAAGAGCAGAGGCAAAGACAATTAAGGTGTTTATAGTAAACCTTTACCTCTGGTATTGTTTGAGTTGATTATTGAATGACATGAGTGAAGCAGATTAGGTGCAGGTTAGGTTCCATTTGACAGTTTTTCCTTATTGGCTCCCTTCAGTTTCTTTAAACCAAGGCATGCTGTTTATTCAGAACATGACTTTCAGAAAGCTCTCAAATCTTCCAGAGTGAGAATTTTTCATGTACAAAGATATTTTCAAATGTAGTATCCCCGTTTAAATTCAGTATTTCACCAAATAACTTGTATAGCAAGAGGAGTACTGCTTATATACATCCACTTGGTAGTGGTACTAGATGGAGTCCTATATTTTTCAATATTTAGTCCTCATACATTTCTCCATGTTAAAATAAGTAATAGGCTTCAGGATTCGAAGTACTTGAACAGTTTAGAAAGAAATGTAGTCATAGATCTGTGTTCATAGGTTCTAGTCATTGTCTCAGTGCTTTCTTGTGGCAACACAACATGTGTAAGGAAGAGTGCACTGAAGTTTGTATTTCTGGTGTTTTAAATGTCAAGAGAATGAAAATAACCAAAATTACTTTGGAGCTTTGTGGATACAGCACCATGAGGTTTCATAGTTCTGTGGGATACAAGTTTCCTAGATTAGAAAATGAGATTTCAGTTACTTTAAACATGGAATTTGAAAAACAGGGATTGAGGATTTCTAGTACCATAAATATGACTGAGTACCGTTTCTAACTAGGTGAGTCTCAAAGATTTTTCTTTTTCCTTCCATTCTTTTTACATGACACTTTTATTTTCTTCACATTCATGTGTTGACATGGCTTGCATTGCATTCTAAATTCCAGCCAAATTTTTATAATTTATAATTAATTTATAATTAATTGTCCCTGTAACACATAGAGATTAAGTCAAACTATAGTGGACAGGAAAGAAAATGTTTGCTCTGTAATCTGATTAAGTAACCACAAGCTTTCCTCTTAATGTATATGCCATGCCAGCCTTATTGGCCTTTGGAGGGAAGGAGGAGTCATTTGAAGGAGTTAGGACATATAAATAGAACCATCCATTTTTCTTAGTCTCCCAGTCCTAAGAGACCCTTTTCTGCACAAAGGGTGTTTTATTTATTTTTTTTAGCTTTTCAGATGTTAGGAGGAAGGTAATTGAGCTGTAGAAATGTCAACCCATCAAAGACTAGTCTGTTGTGTCATTATAACAAGGTCTTAATTTTACTAATAGACCAAGGAAGCTTTCTAAGTCTCAAGATTCAACTGTGGGTGACTCTTAGGTAAATGGGCTCATAGTGATTACAGTAATTTATGTTAATTACTACTGTTTCTATCAACCTCCAACAGTAAGATTATCCCTTATTACCTTGAACTGTTGCTAAAGGTTAGCAATATAATATTAATGTAGTTGTATGAGTAATAAGCCCAGTCTTCTATAGAAAAAATATCAAAAGATCAGAAAGAAAATATATGAATTCTGATCATGATTTGGAACCTGAAAAGACAGACTAACTTGTGCTGTCGTTACTTGCCTTTGATGTTTGTCCTTAGGAAGCATGCTAGAAAATGAAGTGAATTTAGTGGCCAAGGATAAGAGTTTGACCTTGAGACCACAGATGTGACTAAAATCTGGCACTAACTTTGTGATCTTAATAGCCGGAATGAGGCTTGACAGCAGTGCTACTTTTAGAGGGCTTGCTGGTCTAACAATTGTCTATGGTAACTTGGCATCTGATCAGAGAACACAGCTCTGATGAGTTTTGTTTTGTGGTCCACAGATAGGTGATGCAGTGATTGGACACATTCATATAATCATGTTTATCATGGTATGAGTCTGTTCTCTTCAGGAGCCCAGACCCTTTCTCATACTGGATTCTACCTCTGTCAGTCATTTTTCAACATTACAATAATTTAAGATAAAGTATCTTGTGCTTTGTAGAACCTTGTGCTTGAATAAGAAAGCTTGAAAGAAAATGAATGAATTAAATCTTCACTCAGGCCATGCTTAATTGGAAATATAGAAATTAAAATGAGAAAAATCCATATTGATAGGTTTCATTTGTTTTTTTAACATTTACTTTTTTGAATAATAGCAAATGTGTAGAATAATGATTGTAAGAGGTCAGGGTGGATAAAGTCTATAGAACTACAGAGTTGAAAAGGACCTCCAAGAACATTTATTTAATGGATAAAATGGAAATCCTTATGAAATATTTCCCCTAAATTCTTTTTCTATTGCAAGTTTAAACTTTATTATTGAAAATCAATGATTGTTAGTGTGTAATATGAATGAACAGTTTTCTGATGTTCTCTTTTTAGCTGTTTAGCCAAGTACTAACATTTTGAGGAAAAAAAACATGATTGAGCTCTTTTTTTCTGAGATACCAGGGCCAGGGATTGAACCTTGGACCTTGGACCTTGTGTATGGGAAGCCGGTGCTCAACCACTGAGCCTCATCAGTTCCCCTGAGTTGGTTTCTTTTGTTTATTTGCTTGCTTGTTTTTGTTTGTTTTTAGGAGGCACTGGGGACTAACATTTCCCATGTGGGAAGCAGGCGCTCAACCACTTGAGCCACATCTCTTCCCTAATGGCGCTCTTTTAATATGTCAGCCTTACTTTAACAGGGTATACTCTTATGCATCCCACAAACCATATATCCACTTTTCTTTATTCAGTTGTGGACAACAATATTTTTAATCTCTTTTATTTCTTAGGAGAAGTAAATTTTCCCTTATTCATGTATATATATTTTAGGAAGTACCAGGGATTGATCCTAGGACCTTGTACATGGAAAGCAGGCATTTAACCACTAAGCTCCACCCACTCCTCTCCTTGTTCATGTTTTTAAAAGATTTTTCAATTACATTATCTATAGTAAGAGATCTATTAACGATCAAGAAAGTCTTTAACAAGAGTATAGGATATCAGATCCTAGCCAGAAGTCATTTCCCTTGAAGGTTCTTTATTACCTTCTACTTGCACAGTTTATGTATAAGTGATCTCCATGGCAGATATACTGATGTTCCTTCTTAATTCAATAGCTGGGCCATGAGAAGTTTGGTTTACAGATTCAAAACAGTGCAGGAAAATTCATCTTGGTTCCCTCTGCTTCTATCTTCCAGTTGGATCAGGAGTCTTCAGGTTATGGAAAGGAGGGGAAATCAGATTACACTTAAAATTGCTCCTTTGAGGATTGACTCCTCTACTTTAAATCACTTTCCTTGTATTATAGGGCTTAGTAAGAACAATATTTTAATACCTTTGATTTCCTTGCATTAGTATTAGAAATCCATAGTTCCCATTGTTAGGACAAGTCATTGGTTTCTGATTTCATGATCTTTTTCTATACGAAAGAATCAGAGATTCTTCACATTTGACATCCCTGAAACACTTAAATTGCCCCTTGACGAGAACCCCAGGTCTGCAGCCAATCTCATGCAGGGGAATGTGACAAATTTCCTATGAAGTTAGGGAGAAACATTAGTAAACCACCTACTTAATGGTCATCTTCCATCTTGCCTTGTACAATCTGTACTAGAGTTAGGGTGAATGAAACTAGCTTTCTTTTTCAGAGACTAACATCTTGTGAAATGATAGCACATAGAGCATTTTCTGTCATTTCTTTTAGAATTAAATCTTAGCTTTTCTTCTCCCTTTGGTATGACTAATTGTTATACAGACACTTGTACTGTAGAAAGAGCAGCTAAGAATATGGAGCTCATGTAAAGAACCCCCCCGCCCGGCCAAAAAAAAAAAAAAACCAAAAACACAGGGTAATGAGTTATTACGATGATACACTGGAGAGATTTTGGACTATTTAAGCTGCCCTCTCACCAGTCATTTGTAGCAATAACTTTGTTAAAACATTTTATAATGATTGGAAGAAAAGCATGTTGCTTTTAAGTAGTCTGTTGACAGAAGGTAAGTCCTGTTCCTTCTATATAGTCCTGTGAATCAGGATGAGTTTAAATTAGCATATAACTTTTCTCCAATAAAGGATGGAAAGTAGAAGGGAAACAAAAAACTATAGTGCTGACAGTACTAATTTTACAACATATTTCAAATAAGAATAAGCTGATAAAGTGATTTAATAACTTGTTTTAATTTTTCTTTTTTTTTTTTAAAAGTCAAGTTCCAGGAAGAAAAATCCATATCACACTGTTTTCCTCTTAGTAAAGCTGTGAGGCTAAAATAGGAAGTTCTATATCAGAAAATATTTGATCTAAAATAATATGAAGAGTTAGGGGTGTTGTACGTGCATCAAATCTGCTTTCTTGTCTTTAAGAACTCAATTGTCCAGCAAATGCTTGTAGGTTTTCAGTGTAGGTTTGAGTATGCAGTCCTTCCTTTTTCAGTTCTCAAAATCATTAAAAAGAATGAACCACTCGATCTGTGTTAGAGGTTTGTGTATATATAAGAATGTTTTATGAATCATGAATTCCTATCTGTTTCAATGAAGTATTATTAGTTTGATAGTAAAAGCACTTTTACCTGCTTTTATCACTTAAATATTTGACCCTGGGGCTGTTGAGAAAAATTAAAATGGTTCATAATCTCAGATGAAGAAGGAAGTGATATATTAAATGAATGTAGAAACTTGGCATTAGATTATTTCCAGGACTATTAACTCACTAGAAGAAGCTGTGTATTTTGCTCTGGAAGTTCATTTCTTCATGGCACTGTGCTTTGTTAGACTGTGTTAACATTTGTGTTGGGATGGAGAATGTACTTTTTTTTTTACATATTATTAGAATTTCAGCTACTTTAGTTGAGAAACTAAAAATTGTCTTACTGATCCAATAAAAGTATCAAAGGCCAACAGTAACTATTTGGTTTCATTCTTATGAGAAAAGCTGCAGAGAAAACTCATGTCTTGTCTTCCCTAATAGGAGAATGAGTGTGTTGATCATTGTACTAATAATCCAAGCCAAAGTAAGGCATCGCGGAATGAGTGAAGCCTTTGTGTTCATTTAACTAAAGGAAGGAAGAGGAAGAAACCCAAGTATTTGTTCTCCCAAGGAAGTGAGACCAAAGGTGCAGCCTTATACTTTCCCCAGAAATGCAAAATGGACTACTCTACCTTGAGGACCCATTCTTGAACCTGAAGGGGAGTAGTAGAAGGCAGGTTGGAGATTTGAGGAGCCAATTGGTATGGCAGGTGGTGGTACCTCTACAAACGTTCCTAGAAAAGCCTGCTTCTTGTGTCCTTTGAGGAAAAAAAGAGAACATGAGCAGGAAGAATCCCTTGAGTGAAATAATGACCTTATAGAATAGATACAGTGGTCATAGCTCCTGATTTGCCCAGTTTACATCTGTCCTGTCAGCCTAAGAATAGGTGACTCTAGTTGTATGGAATAATTACTCTGTTAAAAAAGTGACAGATCTTTCCAGAATCCTAGTGATATTTCATACTTGGAAAAGTTTTTAGGCTATGATTTGGTCTTTTTAAGTCACTGAAAACAGCTGAATAATATATAAGCTGGAAGACCCTATAGGCTATTTATGAGCTGTCACAATTTAGAAACAGATACACCATTAAAGGGCTTGGCAGCAGACAGCAGTTTTCTTTTTTGGCCACATCTGTTTCAAGATCAGAGTCTGTCTAAAGAATTTGATATCTAGGCAGAAGCTTATGGAGGACTATAGAAATCTTAAAAGTTTTCTTATGTTCCAAAAGAGAATCGATGCAGATGAAATCACAGGTTTGAAAGGAGACCTTTTTTCTTTGGTTTCATATATGGCACCATAATATTAATGTCATCAGTAGTTGGTTCATGAGAGATGAGGATGTGCTTCTCTTGAGCACATGGCAGACAACGTGCCAGGGTGTGAAAGAGAGACGGGCCCAAGGACACCTGGCACTGAGGGAAAGAACAGCTGAACAGTTAGCACAGCAAACTTAGTCATGCTGTAAAATTTTAGCTCTTGGAGTTCCTATTCAAAATTAGTAAAATATGACCCTTGCTATGTTCTGAGTAAGTGCATAAGAAAATTTATTCCTTTTCTGTTGATCTCATATAGATGGGCCTAAAGGGGAACCAATAATGACTAGAGAGTAGAAATTAGGAAAGGTGGGCTTCACCCCAACACAGTTTGCGCTCGTTACTGAAGAATTAAAATAAAACACATATAATGACTTTCCCTCTAAGATTTATTCCTAAGTCTTATATGTTTAATAGCAATTGCAACTTGGTGATGATAAATCCTGTTTGTAAAGCACATATTCAAAAGTGTTCATTCTGTTTTACTGACAACTTTATGTTCTTTCCTGTGAAGCAGGGAGAGCAAAGAGTTGTATTTAAAGCCTTCTGATGAGGGAAATACGCACTCATTGAGAAGTGAAGATGTACAGATAGAATCAATCAAGATCATCCAGTTAATAAGATCAGGTATAACATGGCACCTTTAGGTTCTATGGCCTTCAACTTCCTTTTCAGTCCTCAACCTTTCAGCCCACGGACCCCTTCAGTTTACCACCAACAGCGTTGATAAAACGGGAATAATATTGGGTCATATTTATTGAGCACACACTGCTGTGCTAAGTACTGTTCTAAGATCTTCAAAAACAGCAGACCCTTTAAAGTTCACAACTGTGTGATGTGGGCATTGCAGTTAACCCTAATTAATGAGGATACTGAATTATAGAAAGGTTGGGATTTGCTTAAAGTCACATAGCTAGTAATTGATGGAAGCAGCATTCAAACCCAGACAATCTGGCTCCAGAGTCCATGTTTCTAATTATTATGCCATTCTCAATTTACAAGCTCCATTAAAAAATGGGGTTTTGCCTCAGTAATAAGGAAAATATCTTATATTTGCATAATGTTTAAAATTTAACTGGGAATTTTATAGTATATTTTGAAAGCTTGTTTAATTTCTGTGGACTTTGCAGAGTCAGATATATGGTAGAGGATAATTTTTTGAATACAAATCAAAGACATTTTGGTATCACTTCAACTTTGTATGGTTCTAAGTCTAGAGATGTGCAAGGACTGCAACTTGTGAGCTGCCACTGAAACCCCAAATAAACTTTTAATAAAATTGTCAGTCTCACATGTAAAGCTTAATCATAGGTTAAAACCTTGAGAAGCTAGTTAATATTGAATGAACAGATTCTTAACTTTTGGAGAATTTAAAGGTGGCAGACCATTTTATCCCAGATTTTGTAAATGACACTAGACCATCAATATTACATTGTAGGTGTCTTTATTTGAAATTAGAAATCTTCCAAGTTAGTTCTGAGATAGTGTTTTGTTGCCTCATAAAAGCTTAGAAAAGGGTACCTCTCCAAAAGAGAACATTTTGTTGTCATTTATAAGAAAATGGAAATGTTAACAACAGAAAGGGGGATGACTAATGTAAACTTATATATAGGACCTTGTATGAGATAACTTACACATTTTATTCCCATGTTTTCTATAATATTTTTCAGCTTTTTCACTCTGTAAACACACAAAAACACTTTCCACTTTCTAATTCAAATTGATAAATAAATAAAATTGAGCACCCTTAAAGCTGCCATGAAGTACTGCAGACTGTGAGCTTTAAAAAAAAAAAGAAAGAAAGAAAAATAAAAACCCCATGTAGAAGTGTGTTGGAATGAAATGGGCATTCTCGCTTTGTCTCCACCCAATTCCTAATAAAGTAAAAATCGTGGTGTCCTGTCCCTGTGTGAATTAGAAAGGGTATTACCTAGAAATGCAGACATGGCATCTTAAAGGCAGACAAAGGTAAGTGGTGGGCAGGAAGTGTTAGAAAAAGCCTTCAATACCAGTGACCATCACCCTTTCTAACCCCAGCTTAGCTTGTCCCTGAAACCTAGTATAGGAGTCAGTTTGGGATGTGGCCCTGCATAGCTCCACAATCTCCCAAGAATGGTATGGGGCTGAGTATCCTGGACATCAAAGAGCTGTGCTTTCTTCAACCACAAATTCATTTTCTAGCCCAAAGCTCAGAAGGGAAACAATGTGAAAAGTATGTTTTTGTTTTTGTTTTTAATCTGTCACTGAGTTGGGCATTCCATTTTCTTTGCAGGAAAAGAATAAAAGTTTCTGCTCTCTACTGTTGTACAGGGAAAGATTTTCAAAAGTAAGCATAATATGATATGAGTGTCCTCAGGGGAATTAGCATCCTGGAATCAGTGAGTTACCAAAGCAGCCAAAGCTTGGGAAGTTTGTTCATTTGCCTCCACACAGCTAGTATCCTGACCAAGATGGTTTAGGGGCTGGTTTGAAAGAGTATGTATTGGAAACCCTTTCATATACTGCCTGCCACAGATCTCTAAGGTTGCTGAATGGTGGAGGTCCCTCCTTGTGGACAGGGATTCACTGGACAGCATCCCGCCTTGGCCCAAATTGACAGCATTCACAGTGAAAATCGGAAAACTAGTAGTGAGATTAAGCTGTTAGAACAGCATGTTCTTTTAGTGCTTTGATGAGATTGGCCTGGTCATTGGAAATTCACTGGCATGGACTTCAATGCCAGAGATAGGTTGTAGGTGTGAACTGCCCCTGTTCACCTCATCTGCAGAGGATGGTGAAGGCCCATTGTTCATGCAGAACACTTCCTCTGTGGGTCCTGACCTCAGGAGCAGGCCCTTTGTCTTGGAGCCAGAACTAGAGATTAAGATCTGTGATCTGTCACTGAAAGTCCAGAGACCTGACTTATTGGCACAGCTCTTGTCAGTGAGTAGCTGTGTAAACTTGGACATGACACTTAATCTTTGGGAGCCCAGGTTACTCATCTGTCAGAGAGGAACCTTAGCGGGTTGGTTCCTGAGACCAGGGTCAGAACTAGACCTGAGTCCCCTAGTAGGTATAGGTTCTGTAAGACACAGGGAGTTGTCACAGTAGATTTTCTTTTGTGTTCAAATGAATTAACCATTGTGAATTCCTATACTTTCAAAAGAACTCAGTAATATGGGCCACAAGTTTGGGTCTAAAATGAGGTGGACAATCTTATTCCAAGGTATGTAGAAAGGGAGAAATGCCCTAGACTTGTGCTGTCTAGTATGATCACTACTAGCCATATGACACTGTTTTAATTCAATTAAATTTAATTTAAAAATTCAGTTCCTCAGTCATACTATCCACATTTCAACTGCTCAGTGGCCACATATGCCTAGTGTCTACTGTTCCAGGCAGTGCGGATATAGAATATTCCTATTACCACAGAAAATTCTCTTGGTCAGTGCTGCCTTAGATTGTTTCCCAGACCACAAACTGCACTTCTTGTCCCAGGGCAGGGTCCAAATCCTTGTTTTCCTATGGTGACTGTGCCTAGCTTTTGGGAGTGGAAGGATGGATTAAATCCCACTTGGACAAAGGAGTATGAGAAATTCTACAGGCAAAGTGTAATGTTATTGAACAAGAGTTTCAGAGAGATGTGGAGGGGGGAGGCTAGAGGAAGAACTTCAAAAACACTTGAATCATTCTGTGCCTTGGCTCCAAAGGACGAAGTGCTCCAGAGGGGAGTTCCTCATAGACACTATCATCCCTTTGCATGACTGATCCTAGCAAGGGAAAAGAGTGAGCAGAACAGGGTTGGCCTAATAGGAGATCAGTGGACCTTTTAGTGTTGGGAAAAAGTTAGTCATGCTTGATCAACATTTTGGAAGAGGGAGCTGAAGTTGGATAGCAGAGGCACTGGCAGTGCATGGAATAATTCAGACTATCTGGAAATAGATGAGAGAAGTGACCTATCTTGAAGGTATGCTCCTTAGTTATAGATCTGTGCTCTCAAGGTCAGCTTTTGTTTTGAGGCTTAGGCTTGAACATTAATGAGAAAATAATGTTACAAGGAGAAGGTTTTCCTACAAATTTGGCACATTCTGTTGGTTCTGCCTTCTCTGTGGACCCTGCTGGCTAGGGGCATGCATATGATAAAAGGAAGAAATTAGAGGCAAGAGGCAAAAAGAATGTGATTTTAGCTGCGGTCTGAAAACTCTCCGTGAAGGGTGTCACTTTTCTCTTCTGGACTTGCTTCCAGGTGCAGCTGCCGGGGACGACATGGAAGATGCCAGCACTGAGTTCACTGACAGTATTGAGGAGGAGGCTGCTCACAATAGCCACCAGCATGTAAGTCAGTGTCAGGTCCTGGGGGCTCCAGGGGGGAAGGCACAGAGCCCTTCTGGGGTCTGATGGCCTCATGCACCCTTGTGGATCTGGAGTAGAAAGATCTGTTTTTATATAAACCCCTTCTCAGTCTTCTTCCTGCCCTCCCTGAGACTCCCAGCCTCTTTCCCAACCACTATCCTCTCTCCGTTTCTCTCTCCAATCCTCCCTTTTGTCTCCACTCCTTCTGTCCACTTACTACTGCTCCTACCATCTTTTCCCCTACTAAACATCTGTAGTTATAGCTTAAAAAGAGTTTTTACTTAAAACAAGAAATTGGTGCTTTCCTCTTGGGCTTTTGTAACTGACACACCGCAGGGGACGGAGTCATCAAAGAGCTGCTCAGGGACTGGCAGGGCCTAAGTCCCGCTTGGGGAAAGTGCTGAGAAACTCCAAGAAGATCTGAATGCTTCCAAAGTAGGGATTTCTTAGTGCAATCTCATTATACAAAAGAGAACTTTGTTGTTCAATCTGACAAACCTCCCAGGTCGTGACGACTTGATGACCAGCAGATAGCACTTCAAGAGCAAGCCGTTGTCAAACCTCACAACTTGGCCCCCAAGGCTGAAACACTGTTCCCATTCACCATCAGTGAAGGTGTAACGAGCATGTTCTGGAGCCCAAGAGTGAATGTCCTCGACCTCGGAGTTTTACTTCACGGATAGTGATCCTACAACACTCACTGGAAATCCAATGTGTCTCCACCTTTCCTAGTGACATTTAGCAATTACATCTCCTATACAGACCATGCCCGTGACTCTCTGAGTTGTAAAGAAGAAAGTGGATCATTGGTATATATATTTTTGCAGAAACAGCTGGGCTTTTCCAGTCACAGTGTCTTTGGAGATATTAGGAAAACTAGGGAAATCAGGCTTTCTGGGTCTGCCTCTTCATCTCCTGTATTAGAAAAGGAGGCGATATCTAATAAACCAATGGGAAAGAGCACAAATGAACAGTCCCCAAGTCTCATGGGATTTGTCACAGTCTTTGGCTCTTGCTGACATAAGTAGTTGTCTGGGATACCCCACGTCTTCAACATAGTCTCTACCTTTTACCAAGATTCCTTTATTGTTGCTGTTTTGTTTTGTTATCTGGCCCTCACTTTTCCCATGAGTTCCTGTACAAGCTCTGCTTCTCCTTTTTCTTGAACTGCTTCTTCTGAGTCCTCCTAACTGAGGTTTGTCACCGTAACTATATACCACTGCCTCTCCAGATAGAGCCCTGTGCCCCTCATTCCCTGACTTCACTGAAGATATTGGGTGAGAGAGGGGCCCTGCAGGATGAGCAGATATCCACTCTAAAACGGAGCTAGTTACTGGTTGGCTGGTTACTATGTTGGCTGGTTACTGATGGCGACTGGACTATGGGACAGGATTAACTTCAGAATAAATGAATAGGAGCACAGGTATGAGGAGGGTGAGATTCTGATTAACATGGTCCAAAGTCACTGTCCTTTGAACGATGAGTCTTTCACTCTAAATCTCAATTGTAGGCAAACTGGTTTGTAAAGTAGTTCCATCCTCAGCATTCATTCCTGTAGCCTAGTGTGGAGAAGATTATCAGATCCCATTTTGAAAAAGTCAATCCAACCCTGGACTAAACTTTTACCTTGGGACATTTTTATTTCCCTCACAATGCTTGCTGCATTACTTGGCACAGGTAATACTAAGTAAACTATGAGTTAACAAACCTTTGGATCAGGCTTGATTCATGCCAGACAAAGTATATGCCTTTTGGATGAAGAATCTCTTGGGTAAGCAATCATTTTTCTTTCCGTCACATTTTCTTAAAAACAAGCCTTCAGTTTTAGATAGGAAGAACTGTGGTGTGTGGAATCTTTATCAACTTACTTCAAATTTTCTGGAGTTTGAGAGTGTGACTCACCTGCTGCCAATTAAATAAAGCTTGTTTGCCATAACTTTTTTGTGTCCAGATTCTCAAAATTTATTTGATTGTTTCTAGGGAAATGATTCCTTAAGATTAGATTCTGGATCCTCCTTGTTGTGTCCTTGGAAGTTGGACTTCATTCTTGACACTAAGCTCCCTTCCTACTTCAGACACACATGCACTACACTAACAAACACATCCAACTTTGGGTTACTTCCAAGGTAAGAACCACCTTTTGGCCAAAGCAAGTTGAATCATCCTCATTTTTAAACTCACATATATCTCAGGAAGCCTCAGGTCTGGTCATGATGGTCATTTTCTTCAGGTATCTCCTGAAAAATTCCATTCTCAAGCAGATATAAGTGCTACAATAAATACCTAGGACATTTGTGTGAAAGAAACTAATCAACCAAGTCCATTGCCATTCTAAATTTGATATTTTGCAATGGAAAAAAATTAGTCAAGAATCAAGATTCAGAAACTATGGGGGAGAGGAACGTCAGTAGGCTAAGTATGATGAACTTGAGAAAAGCTAAGATTTAATGCCATTAGAGCTGTCTGAGAACTGACTTACATTGTGAGAGGTATGAAGCAGCAGGAAAAAACAAAAACAGAACAAAAGCAATCATAATCAAATGAGCACTCTCATCTGCACACAGATCTCTGTGGGGTAAGTGGAAACCCAACACACAAAAAGTTGAATTAGACCGTGAAAGCAATAGAACAAGTGAATTAGGAAATGTGAAAAGACAGCTTATAAGTGAGATATAATTGGCAATACACCTAAAGGATTAACAGTACCACCACACATACTGGAAGCCCTGGAGCTTTATTTGGGAAAAGAACAGAAATATTTTCTTTTTATAGATGACAAGGCAAAACTTTTTTAGTCTAGCTCCTGAGTTGATGAAAACACAACTTAGCCTGGACAAAATTTTTATTTTATTTTTATTTTCTCATATTAAAGTGGGAAATTAGATTAGACTTAAGGTCCATTCCAGTATTAATGTTTCAGGAGTCCATTTGTGCCTGCCTGCCTGCCTCCCCCCCTCCCTTCTTTCTTTCATAAAGAAACTCGTATATTTAAATCAGTAGAACAAGATAACATATTTTCAGAAGATACTTTAAAAATGCATAGGTATCATTAATTAGGTAGACATTATTTTTCAGCAGAAGGAACACTTAAGTTTAGGAAAAAAGCAAATGTCCTCATATTTAAAGCTGATGATAATGTCCATTTCACTTTAATAATTGAGGGACAGAATCATGCGCTTTCAAAAGTGGTTGTATCCAGTCCTCTTTATCATATCACAAATGCTTGGTGGCACATGAGAAAGGGGACAGCACCCTGGCTAAGCCTGGCATAGAGACAGACATTCCCAAGAGCCTCTCAAATCTTTTTTATCCATTCTGTCAGCCTGTATCTTTTGATTGGGGAATTTAATCCATTCACATTCAATGATATTACTGAAAATGCACTATTTATTTCCTCCATTGTATTCTTTGGTTTTCATATGTCATCTTGTTTTTATCTCTCTTTTTACTCTTTTGGTTATCCTTTCTGCTTTTTTTTCCTCCAAGCCTCCCTCTCTTGTCTTTTTCTTTCAGGTTCTAAGGCTTCCTTTAATATTTCCTGCAAAGGTGGATTCTTTTTTTGAAAATTCTCTTAGTTTCTGTTTGTTTGTGAATACTTTATCCTCACCTTCATATTTGAAGGACAGTTTTGCTGGATAAAGAATTCTCGGCTGGCAGTTTTTCTCTTTCAGTTTCCTAATTGTATCATACCACTGTCTTCTCGCCTCCATGGTTTCTGAAGAGAAATCTGCACTAAGTCTTACTGGATGTCCTTTGTACGTGATCGTTTGCTTCTCTCTTGCTGCTCTGAGAATTTTCTGTTTATCTTTTACATTTGACATTCTGAATAGTATGTGTCTTGGCATAGGTCTATTTGGATTTATTCTGATTGGGGTACAGTGTGCTTCTTGGACATGTAAGTTCATTTCTTTTGTGAGAGTTGGGAAATTTTCAGCTATTATTTCCTCAAATA
>JAQZBX010003539.1:0-64798 GCA_029593785.1 Cabassous unicinctus | reverse complement strand
TTTTGTTCTTTTTTTTTTTTTTAATAATATTAACTTTTTCCTTTCAGCTCTTTCTTTACTCTTTCTCTCTGTCCTCATAATTCTAGCCTTCTAAATCATTATACATATATTCCTCTATTTGGTTTCCCAGTACATGGTAGGTATTCCACTTTTTTTCCAATTACTCTACACTGCCTACATGAGCTAACTATTCATTTCACTAAGTCTTATTTGGCCCCTCTTCTAACTTTTATCAGTATTACTATTATCCTTCTTCCTTTCTCACATATTTTGATTCCACAGGCCCTAAACTTTTGCCTTCAAGAGAACATAGAAAGAAGCAAGGAAATAAAATAAGAAGAAAAAGGGGAAAAGAAAAACTTAACACACACACAGAACCACCAGCTAAATAAAACTCTAGAGAAGAGAGAAGCTAATCAATTGAATGAACCCATCAAGATAAAATGATGACTAGAGGACAAAAAAAATTGCAAACCACACTGAGAAACAGGAAGACATGGACCAGTCCAATGAACAAACTAAAAACCAGGAGAGATACAGAACATTGAACAACTAATCAAAGCTTTGAAAACAAATACCATGGACCAACTTAATGAAGTGAAAGAAGAGATTATGGATATAAAGAAGACTATGGAAGAACATACTGAAAAAAATTGTAAACATACACAAAAAGATAACGGATATGATGGTGATCAATGGCACAACCCAAGAAACAAAAAGACGCTGGACTCACATAACAACAGATTTGAACAGGCAGAAGAAAGAATTAGTGATGTGGAAGACAATACATCTGAAATCAAACAGACAGTACAACAGATAGACAAAAAAAATAGAAAATATCCAGCAGGGACTCAGGGGTTTAACCGACAACACAAAACACACAAACATATGCATTATGGGCATTCCAGAAGGAGAAGAGAAGGGAAAGGGAACAGAAGGAGTGCTGAAGGAAATAATGGCTGAAAACTTCCCAACCCTTTTGAGAGAGATGGATGTGTAGATCCAGGAAGCACAGAGCACCTCAAACAGTATAAATCCCAACAGGCCAACTCCAAGACATATGCTTGTCAAAAAGTCCAATGCTCAAGACAAAGAGAAAATACTCAAGGCAGCAAGAGAAAAGAGAACCATCACATACAAGGGAAGCACAATAAGATTAAGTGCTGATTTCTCAGCTGAAACCATGGAGGCAAAAAGAAAGTGGTATGACATAGTCAAAGTACTAAGAGAAAAAAACTTCCAGCCATGAATTCTCTATCCATCAAGACTGGCATTCATAAATAATGGAGAGTTCAAAATTATCATAGATAAACAGAAATTAAGAGAGCATGTGAATAAGAAACAAGCACTTCAAGAAATACTAAAGGAAATTCTACAAGTTGAAAGGAAAAAACAAGGGAGAGAGAGTTGGAGGAGAGTTTAAAAGAAACTAAAGAAACAAAAACAGAAACAAAACAACATATGACATATATTAATCCAAAGAAAATATGGCTGAAGTACGAAATTCATTGCGAGTAATAACACTGAATGTTAATGGATTAAACTCACCACTCAAAAGACACAGACTGGCAGAGTGGATAAGGAAATATGATCCATCTATATGCTGTCTACAAGAAACCCACCTTCGACACAGGGATTCAAGGAGGCTGAAAGTGAATGGCTGGAAAAAAATTTTACAAGCTAACAATAGCCAAAAAAGGGCAAGAGTAGCTATTCTAATATCAGGGAAAAAAAGACTTTACATGAAAAACTATTGTAAGAGACAAAGATAGACACTATATATTAGTAAAAGGGGTAATCTCTCAAGAAGAGAGAACAATCATAAACATTTATGCACCTACTCGGCATGCCTCAAAGTACTTGAGGCAAACTCTGGAAAAATTAAGTGGAGAAATAAATGCCTCTACAATTATAGCAGGGGACTTTAATACACCATTATCATCATTACACAGAACATCTAGATTGAGAATCAATAAAGAAACAAAGACTCTCAATAATACATTAGAGGACCTGGACTTAATAGACATATACAGAACACTACACCCAAATACAGCAGAATTTACATTCTTCTCATGCGCACATGGATCATACTCCAAGATAGACCACATGCTAGGCCACAGAACAACTCACAGTGAATTCAGAAAGATAGAGATTATACAAAGTAATTTCTCTGACCACAATGGAATGAAATTGGAAGTCACTAATGGCCAGAGAAACAAGTTAGGCACAAGGATATGGAAGTTATACAAAACACTCTTAGACAAACAATGGGTCAAGGAGGAAATCGCAACAAAAATCAGCAACTAGCATGAAATTAATGAAAACGACAACACAACATATCAAAATTATGAGATGCTGCGAAAGCAGTCCTGAAAGGGAAGTTCATAGCCATAAATACATATATTAAAAAAGAAGAAAAAGCTGAAATTGAAGCCCTAACTGCACATTTGGAGGAATTGGAAAAACAACAACAAACTAAACCTAAAGGAAGTAGAAAGAAGGAAATAAAAAAAGATTAGAGCAGAACTAAATGAAATAGGGAATAAGAATGCACTAGAAAAATTAAACAAAACCAAAAGCTGGTTCTATGAGAATATCAATAAAATTGACAAACCCTTAGCCAGACTAACAACGAAAAACAGAGAACAGATGCATAAACACAAAATAAGGAACGAGAAAGGGGATATCACTACTGACCCCACAGAAATAAAGAATATCATAAGAGGATACTTTGAAAAATTATATGCCAACAAGACTGGTAATTTAGAGAAAATGGAAAAGTTTCTAGAAACTCACAAACTGCCTACATTGATGAAAGAAGAAATTGATTAACTCAACAGTCCAATTACAAATAAAGAGATAGACACAGTCATCAAAAACCTCCCAACTCAGAAAAGCCCAGGACCAGATGGCTTCATACCTGAATTCTACAAAACATTCCAGAAAGAGCTAACACCAATTCTGCTTAAGCTCTTCCAAAAAATATAAGTAGAAGGAATATTGCCTAACTCACGCTACGAGGCCAAAATTACCCTATTACCAAAACCAAACAAAGATACCACAAGAAAGGAAAATTACAGACCAATTTCTCTAATGAACCTAGTTGCTAATATCCTCAACAAAATACTTGCTAATTGCATTCAACAACATATCAAAAGGATTATACACCATGACCAATTCGGTTTCATCCAGGGTATGCAAAGATGGTTCAATTTAAGAAAATCAATCAATGTAATGCACCACATAAACAGATTGAAAGAAAAAAAATCACTGATCATCTCTATAGATGCAGAAAAACCATTAGACAAAATACAGCACTCTTTCCTGATAAAAACACTGCAAAATATAGGAATAGAAGGAAATTTTCTGAATATGGTAAAGGGTATATATGAAAAACCCAAAGCTAACATCACCTTCAAAGGTGAAATCTTAAAAGCCTTCCCTCTGAGATCGGGAACAAGACAAGGATGCCAACTATCAACACTCCTATTTAACATTGTCCTAGAAGTACTTGCTCTAGCACTGAGGCAAGAAAAGGGTATAAAATGCATGCAGATTGGAAAAGAAGAACTAAAAATTTCATTATTTGCAGATGACATGATCATATACATAGAAAGCCCTGAGAAATCTACAACAAAGCTTCTGGAACTTACAAAGCAGTTCGGTAATGTTGCAGGCTATAAGATCAATGCTCAAATATCAGTAGCATTTCTGTACACCAATAATGAACAATCTGAGGAGGAAATAAAAAAAAATACCATTTACAATAGTAACTAAAAGAATCAAAAACTTAGGAATAAATTTAACTAAAGATGTAAAGGACTTATATACAGAAAATTACACAACACTGGTAAAAGAAATCAAAGAGGACTTAAGTAAATGGAAAAATATTCCCTGTTCATGGATAGGAAAACTAAACATCATCAAGAAGTCTATCCTACCCAACCTAATCTACAGATTTAATGCAATCCCAATAAAAATTAACACCATATTTTTAAAGGAACTGGAAAAACTAACCATAAAATATATTTGAAAAGGTAAGAGGCCCTGAATTGCCAAAGGCATATTGGAAAAGAAAAATGAAGTTAGAGATATCGCATTACTGGACTCTAAAACATACTACAAAGCTACAGTCATCAAAACTGCCTGGTATTGGCACAAGGATAGACCTACTGACCAATGGAACCAAATTGAGAGTTCTGATATAGATCCACTCATATACCATCATCTGATATTCAACAAGGCCACCAAGCCTACTCAGCTGGGAGAGAATGGCCTCTTTAACACGTGGTGCTTGGAGAACTGGATATCTATGTCTAAAAGAGTGAGAGAAAAATACCATCTCACACCTTATACAAAAACCAACTCCAGATGGATCAAACATCTAAATATAAGAGCCAAAACAATAAAGACCTTGGAAGATAATATAGGGAAGCATCTACAGGACCTTGTAATAGGAAATGGTTTCATGAACTTCACAGCTAAAGCATGAGCAGCAAGTGAAAAAAAAAAAAAAAGATAAATGGGATATCCTCAAAATTAAAAACTTCTGCACCTCAAAGAATGTTATTAAGAAAATAAATTGGCAGCCTACCCAATGGGAGAAAATATTTGGCAACAATATATCTGATAGGAGCCTAATATCTTGCATAAATAAAAAATCCTACATCTTGAAAATAAAAAGACAAACAACTCATTTAAAAAATGGGCAAGTGACCTGAAAAGACACTTCTCCAAGGAAGAAATACAAATGGCTAAAAAGCACAAGAAGAAATGCTCAACATCACTAGCTAATAGGGAAATGTAAATCAAAACCACAATGAGATACCATCTTATACCCAGCAGAATGGCAGCTATTAAAAAAACAGCAGAATAAAAGTCTTGCAGAGGATGTGGAGGAATAGTAGCCCTCATCCACTGCTGGTGGGATTGCGGAATTATCCAGCCACTGTGGATCACAGTTTGGCAATTCCTCAGACAACTAACAATAGATCTTCCATATGATCCAGCAATTCCACTGCTGGATATATACCCAAAAGAATTGAAAGCAAAGACATGAACAGATCTATGCACAACAATGCTCATAGCAGCATTGTTCACAATTGCCAAAAGTTGGAATCAGCCCCGGTGCCCATCAACAGATGAATGGATAAGCAAAATGTGGTACATACTTACAATGGAATATTACTCAGCTGTTAGAAGGAATAAAGTGCTAACACATGGAATAACATGGATGAGTCTTGAAGACCTTATGTTGAGTGAAGCAAGCCAGGCATTGAAGGATGAACATTATATAACCTCACGGATTTGAATTCAGGAAAGTGAGCAGTCTCTGAGAAACATTGTCTCAAAGATAGGTTAACAAGGGAGAGAAAGAGAAGAGTAAGGTGTGAGCCATCACCCATACAGACATAATCTATGGTAAAGTGATAGGGTATAGTTGCAAATTGTAGGATAGGACAGGTGGGTAGTTATATTACTGGGTTTGGTTGTGCAGGGTTAACAGGTGGGTAGATTAGGAAGGGCAGGTTAGAATATCCAGCGCATGTAACTATGAATCTTGTCATCCCATGAGTCAAGACAGGGGAGTGTCATATGCCCCAGGGGGATGGGAAGGAAGGAACAGAAAAGATCAAACGGGGTAATTAGTGGTTATGGGAAATGTTTTTCATTACCTTACAGTAATGGACACAGGACATGGTAAATATCATCAAAAATTATTAAACTGTACCATCTAAATTGTAAACTATACTGTAAACCATTGACAATGTTTAGTAGCTATGTTTCACTATATGTATAACAGTTATAACAATGCTACCACCCAAAAAAAAAAAAAGGTTTTAATTTGGGGTGGGGAATTGGGAGGGAGGTTGGGCATGTGGGAATCTCTAATACTCCATGAGTGACTTTGTTGTGACCTAAAATTCTTTAAAACTTAAATGAAAATTTGAGAGACACTGGGGAATGAGAGGGGGAAGTAGTCACGGTACACACTGGACATTCAATAATGCAGTGATAAAAGGAAAAAAATAATTTAAAAAAAATTTTCCCCATTTTTTATGAATGTCCCAATCCATTAATCATATTTTATTTTTAGATTTTTTTCTGAGTTTCCTTGTATTTTATCTCTTACATTTAAGCTTTTCATTATTATTTCATTTTCCTATTAACTGTATTTGGTTATTGTATGGGTCTCATCTTCACGGAAGGTTTAGATCACAGAAGGGTTACAGTGGGTGTCTGGGATGGGAGATTCATGGGAGGAAGTTCATCTGAATATACATGAGAGATATATAAAATTTTTCAAATGATCAAGGGATGGGGCATGGTCACAGTGGGCAGACAACCACTCAATAAATGAGGGGATACTGAATTCCCAGCCTGGAGAGCTCTGCAAGGGAGCAGCAACAGTCCCCTGAGTGCTGGGGCAGTGTCTAACAAAAGTGGATGGCCCACTAATGGGTTCTTGTTATTGATGACTAGCCTTATGAGTCTTTGCTCTTGTAATTGAAACTTAGCCTACTGTTTTGGGGTGCCTAAGGGTTGCCACCTGAGAGCCTCCTTGTTGCTCAAATGTGGCCTCTTTCTAAGCCAAACTCAGCATATGAATGCATTACCTTCCCCCAGCGTGGGACATGACTCCCAGGGATGAGCCTCCCTGGCAATGAGGGATTCATACCAAGTGCCAACTGGCAACACAACTGGAAAAAGACCTTGAATAAAAGGGGGAAAAGGTAAAGACAAATGAGTTCATATGGCCAGGAGACTTCAAAGAGAATCTGGAGATCATTCCAGAGGTAACGTTTATGCATACCTCAGTAGGATCTCATAGAACACCAAAGTGGATATCATCTCACACAGAGGGCCTCCTGAGGGCTCTGGAGAAACCCAGGTCCTATATAAGGGGAGATAGCCCCAGAGATTGATGCCTTATCAGTGGGCTCTACTTTGGAATCTGTGCTCCTGAGAGTGACAGAGTTGGACTCAAATAAGTCTTCCCTGCACATGGCCCATCAGTCCCTTCTATTCAAACTTATATGTGATGCTGGAGTTTGTAGGTGTACTTCCAGAGACTAGAGCCTCTGGCCTGCCTATGTGCCAGCTGTGCCTGGAATCTCGGTGTAGCTGAAACTCCTACTCTTCAGCTCAATGGACTCACCCATGTCACCTGGTGAGATGATGATGATGGACAACGGCCCTCCCAGGGAATGGAGAGAGCCTGCAGCTGCAGGCTGGATAATCCCATCCACCATATCCATGGGATATAAGCCCAGTCTCACTTGGAGGTGTAGTGGACATCACCATTCCAGTCCCCTCAGGATTAGGGGAAGACCTATGGACTAGAGTGGACTTAATGGTATTCTATTGTAGACATATTGTGATTCAAGCAATGGAAGAAATTATAACAGTGAGGTGGAGCCAGTGGCCAGTAGATGCTTTCAGGGCAGGGAGGGGAAGAGTGGTTGTAATCCAGGGGCTTTTTCAGGACTTGGGGGTTGCCCTGAGTGATGTTGCAGCAATGGATATAGGCCATTTTACATCAGCATATACCATGCAGAACTGTGTTGAAGAAAGTGTGGTCTACGATGTGAACGGTGGTCTATGCTTAGTGGCAAACCCCAGGATGTGTATATCCATTGCAGGTGATGTGCCAAACTAATGAAAGATGTTTATGTGAGATGTAATGGGAGGTATGGGAGGTGGGGAACATGGGAATCCCTGTAATTTTTGTGTAACATTTATGTAATCTAAGCATCTTTTATAATATATATAAAAAAATAACATTTATGTAAGCAAATGCACATATATGCATATATATTTATATATCATTTTACAAATCTTTATTTGTATTGTGAAAAATTTAATTTTTACCCACAATAAAAATATATATATAATACACCATGAAAAAAAACAAAAAACAAATAAGGACTACTTCCTATTAGTTAAAATTTTCTTCCACATTCACAATACAAATAGACCAAAAATGCAAGGAAACAAGGCTTATTGATCATGCTTTCACCACATTCCAGTGCTCAAAGGATCTTTTTTGCTCTAGGAAAAGAACTGTTTTTATGGAGGCCTCTTTTTTTATGCAGCTGAAAATGTCATTAGTCAATCTAGAAAGCATGCCCTGGTTAATTCAGATGGCAGTCAAGATACATATAATAAGGACATGCCTTCTTTATCACAATCTTTACACTCAAATTAGAGAAATCATGAGATGAAATTAAATAAACTAATATCCAATTTGGGAAAGTAAAATATTTTGTCTTGTGCATGCACAGAGGTAAACCAAAGCTACAAGAATGTTAGATATGCTTTAATTTAAATTGAGTTCCAAGGTCTTTCTCATTAAAATGTATAAATGTTCATTTCTGGATAACTGCAAAGATTTGTCTCCATGAAAAAGCACATGAGATTAGAGAGGGGATCCTTAGAGTCACTCAGCATGATTGTGATGCTCCAAATCCATCTAAAACTACTCAACAGCACTGGATGTGCGGCCTTGCTGGTGAGACCCTCAGTAGGCACAGAAGCTGACAAGTGAGCACAGAAGCTGACAAGGAGCTCAACCTCCCCTAGAGAGCCTTCAGTTAATGTTCAGGTTGATTTGGTGCAAGTTTTGATTGTGAAGCCCATGTGACAGAGTGAGCCAGTGGCCATAAGTCAAAGGTGGACAGGCAGAAAGGGCCTCCTGTTCTCAGGTCTCCTCATAGATATCTGTGTGCACTCAGTAAGCAAATAGGAGTGGATGTTTGCAAGGACTTGTAGAATCACCCATGCCTTTGCTGACTTCTTCTTCCTGAACCAGTGGAGGAGGGTTCTGTCAGAATGGAACACTAAAAAATACCACTGAACCACTTACCCTCATACAGAAGCCAGGCAGAAGGGGCCACACTGCCCACAGCAAGAGACCTGAGACATAGAGCTGCTGGAGGGCAGCTTTTCCTGAGGAAGAGCAGCCCCAGGAGAACTCAAGCTGTGGCACTTCCTCCCTTCCCCTGGCCCAACAGTCACTGCTCAGACACATGCTTTCTGCCAGAAATGATCATAACCCCTTCCCATGGAGAATCAAGTCCAGTGGGGCCCTGCTGTCCCACCCAGCAGAACATGAGCAGGGGAAGCACCAGGGCTGCTGTGTTACTACCTTGGCCAGCTGGGCTTTTTGATTGCTCCAGGAGTCTCAGTGTAAAGAGAAGATTCCCTGTCAGAGATTGAGTGATATGGACTCTGCCCCTAAATGTGGGTCTTTGCTGGGTGACTCTCACTGCACCCTTGGCCAGTAGAAGCCCAAAAATGCAGCAAAAATCATCTTCTGCCATATCAGATTGTGATGGAGTTCAAATAAAGGCCATGATAACTGACAGAAAGCAGGCTGCCTTGGAATGTGGTAGACAGGCTGGAAAGTAGGATACAGGTGCCTTTAGTCTCAAGACACTGAGATAAGATCTGAGAGGAGACTGGAGGGGAGGCATCCTGAGCTTCAAAGAGTGTAACATGTGTATGTTACATAAAGATTTGCAAGGTCTGCTGCTAAAGATTTACAAGGTCTGCTATGTGCAGGAATGTAAGGAGAACTGAGCCATTAACCCTCAAAACTTGCTGACTTTAGTAAAATGTAAACCGTCACATATCTATTGCCTTTGCACATGTGCACACATATTTTCTTTACTCTAAAGCCAAATAAAAGCCATGGTTTATTATGTGGCAGGGCTCTTCTTCTCCCTTTGGATGGAGAGTCCCCTGATCCCAGTTATTTCTTCTCTTTGTCTCATTCTTTCTCATCCACGGCACTGTTTTCGTGGACCCAGTTCCTGAACATCAACAGATTGCACTAGCTTTTGTACATATATTTACATGATGTCTGCTTTCAGAAGTCTCCCAGCTGTGTAGGTGAAACTCCTCAGATACCAATGACTTCCTCCATTTCCTAGACTAGCTTTGAGACCTGGCATTTCTGTCTTTGAAGGGAAAGTACAGCTGTACCTGTGATTCATTTAACAAATCATGTTCATGGATGATTATGCCATGTCACCAAAGGCCTAGGCTTTGGGGAGCCAGGGTTTGTACTCTGCCCCTCAGCTGTTGTGAAGAAGCCACCATGGATGTCTGGGTGACACCTGGAGCCCTGGGGAAATGGGAGATAACTGAGAAATGTCCACAAATGAAAACCCAGAATTGCCCCGTAATTGATCTAGACCTCCTCATTTTAGATGAAGCCAAGTGATGATATTCAAAATCATTAACAAGGTGGAGGCTGGAAGCTGGGGCAGGGCCCTGGAGGCTCAGGACAGGGCCAAGGGTTAAGTCTTTAGGTATAGATCATGGGGAAGCCCAGAGAGGACCCTCAGGTAGGCTCAGGACAGTTACTCTACCACCTTGATTGGAAGGGCTACAGAGTTTAATTGGTAATGCTGCGCCCTGTGTGCCTGTGGGTCATCAGTCTTACTGACCCCTCTTTCTCCCACCCCTGACATGTCATATATTTCAACTCTCTCCAGCATTTAGGTTCCTATCTTCTGGGCATAACCACAGTGCAAGACTTAGGAAAAAGACCACCACAATCCCATGGGCTATGAGGTCTAAGGGCTTGGGGCCTGGTGTCTCTTTTAGGATATGTCAATAACAACATGACTGAGTGTGTAAACTGGTGAACTCCACAGACAGTGGACCTGGAAACCACAATATCACCTTGGCCAGTGAGGAAAAGAGTGAGTTCTCTTTCCATGGCAAGGGATAAGTCCACTGATCCAGACACCAGAACTCACTGTGAAACATCAGGGCCCAGTCAGAGGGAAGTGGCTTCCAAGGACCTGGCAGAGAGGCTGGCAGCCTTCTGGGGAATTTCTGGGTTAAAACAAATTGTGCAAGGAATTACAGGGGTGCTAGAAGTCCCAGTTCACAACGAGGAGTAAGGCTTGTGAAATGAGGTCAGTTGTGGCTTTGGAGGCGGCATCACAAATGTTCCCCTGAAATGAGTGTAGCAGGAAAAGAAATTCTGAAGTCAATCCAGAAGGATTCAAATCTAAGGGAAAAGATGGACCATGGGACACCTAGAGGGGGATTCAGCATGCATAGTACTTGCAGCTCTTAGGCTATTTGCTAATAATCTTCCTCTGGCCTTTTTCTTTGCACATTGTAAGTTTTGAGATTTTTACATTCCTCCAGTCTCCCTTCCCCACTTACTGATGATGCAATTCCAGACTTCATTTTGAAAGCCACAAGTTCCTAATTGGTGGTCATAGAAACCTCTGCACCAAAAACAGAACATATTCCCTCTTCCTTCAAAGCTATAAAGAGGAAGCCACTTTTCTTGGACAAGAAATGATCCTTGTTAATGTGATTTTTACAGATACTCACATTTTTGTTTTTTTATTATTTTTAATTATATTTTGTACATTTAATAACTGAAAATATGAACACTATAAAATATAAACATACCCACCTTTTAAAGGATGTTGCTATGCTCTGTGAAAGTTCCTTCAAATCTAAATTCCAGGATTCTGATGGCCAATCTCAGCTATGCACTGCACTGGCACATGGTAGATAGTCCATAAGCATCCAGAGGATGAGGGAGAAAAAGAGAATACATTTCCCTGCCCCAGACCTCCCTGGGCCCTCATTGCACCTCAGCCTCTAGCTTGAGTGCAACATGCTGCCTTATTCTCTGTGGGTGACAGGTGGGTCTCTTCTTCCCACTAACACTATTCTCCTGATGGGCAGGAGCACAGCCTAGTCAACACCCGTAGGCAGCTGAGCACCCATGACAGAGGTTCCAGGAAGACTTCTGAACCAGTTTCTCACCAAATCTCATTGTCTTGACCACCAATTGTGGGGGCAGCAGGCAGGGATGGGGAAAGAATGACCTAAAAGCAGTGGTAGTGAGGATGGATTTTCCCAAAGTCTGCCCCTGAGATCTCAGCCTCCCTTTTCTCCCCATAGTGCCCTGAGCACCACCCACAGTTGTCTTTGACACTTTTGCCCTTACAGAGGGAAGCCCCAAGGATCAGCCTTCTAGTGGAAACTATCAAATGTGTGGGACAAAAGGTTCAGCCTTGCTGTTTCTCAGTCAGAGCCCCCCACTCACATTCCCCACTGCTCAGTAAAGACAGGAGCCCTCCTACCTGACCCAAAGTCCATTCCCCTTATCAGTTGATCATTAGGGTCCTGCCTGGCTGTCACCACAGGGATGACTCTTAACATAAGCCAACCAGGCTTCTAACCTCCTAGAAAACCAGCTCCTGCCAAGGTTCTCTCCACATTCATGCCTCTTCCAATAGCTCAGCCCTCCCTAACTAAAGCACATTGGGAGTGGGAAGTGCTGTGGGGCTGCCCTGGAAGGAACAGAATATTTGTCCAGCCTTCATTTCACTGCCTTGTGACATCTGTCTTACCTTTAAGTGTCTCTTGGTAAAGGGCCAGAGTCTTCTGTGATGAGTCTTCTGTGATGATTGGTTGAACCAATTCCATTCCTGCAGCTTTGAAAAAGTCTCTCCCTTCCAGTTTTCCTGAGGTGGGAGACTTGGGATGTTGGGAGACATTAAGAAAACATCTTGTTCTCCCAAGCATCTCTGCTCAAGTGAGCTGTGTTGGAGGCTGTCTCTAGACTGTGGGTGCCTGGTTACCAGGGTCCCAAGTTTTGTAGGATTATATCTCCAAGGAGTGAGGATACTTCTAGGGTTCCCATTACCTGTCCTACTTCCTTGGATAAAAACTCTCCTAAACCTGATGCCTCTTTAGCCTCCTCTCTCATGTCATCAATTTAACTCTACAGTTATGCAAACACTGTCCTCCCTGCATTGTCTGGGGAAGACCTGGGAAATTCAGGATCCCAGTATTGAGGAGATAAGGCTGGCTTCAGACCTGTCTCCTTTTCCTTCTTTATCTGTGAACCTGGACAAGTCATTGTGCCTCTTAGGCCTTCTGAGTCTCCTCACTAGAACCATAAGGATCATTCTAGCTTCCACACCCTAGGGACTTTAGCAGATGTATAGGGAATAATATCTATAAAACTCATGAGCTAATGTGACAGATAACTAATACATGAACTTTAATGATGGAAGAATTACATGAAGGAATAGAAAGCAGCATAGATTTCAATTCAAAACAGGGTTGGTTCTTGATGATGTGATCATGGAAAAGTAACTTATCTTCTTGGTTTCATTTCCCAGTCCCCAAGACAATGGCCTTAAAATTCAATGAAAATCAGATATTGCCATCTGAATCAAAACCGTTCAATGGCTACCCATTATATTTTGAGTCAGATTAAGTGCCTCCTTTTAGTTTATGTTGTGGAAAGCCTCCAAATAGTTTCCAGGTATCTCTGCCTCCTGGTATACATGTTCTTGTCTAATTTCTTCCTCTTGGACTTAGTGACTCTCTTCTTATCAATAGAATATGGTCAAAGTGATGATATATCATTTCTAAGATTGATAAACAAAACACCTGTGATTTCTGTCTTGCTAAATCTGTCTTTTGTTATCTCTTATCTATATCTTTATCTCTCCATCTATATTCTCTACCTTTCTCATATATATCACTCTGGGGAAACAGGCCCATATTGTGAGAAACTGAGGGAGGGCCCAGATAGACAGAAAGGAATTCAAGTCCTCAGTCCAAACTGCCAATAACACATGATTGACTTTGGAAGCAGATCCTTCCCAAGTCAAGCCTCAGTTGGGACAACTCCTCAGTCTGGGAGAGATTTTGGAGCAAAATCACACAGCTTAGGTTTGCCTGAATTCTTTGTTCACAGAAACTGTGCAATAACAAACATTAGTGTTTGTAAGCCAATAAATTTGGTGGTAGTATTGTCACATACTAATAGATAACCAATATAATCTACCAGGCCCCAAGATCTGTTCCTCCCCTTTTACATCCCTCTCCACCTCTCCTCCCAAGCTCCCTCCAACTACATTGGCCTCCTTTCCAACCTCCTCTCAGGCCAAACTCACTTCAGCCTCAGAGTCTGTAAACTTGTGCCTTCTCCTGGCACACTGTTTGCAGACTTGTGCAGGGCTGGTTCCTGTTTCTAATTCTGGTTGCAGCATAAATTCCACTTCAGTGATTCCTTTCAGGCCCACCCATCTAGTGTCTCCCAGCCCCACCTTGTAGCACCCTGCTTGGTTTTCATTATGGTATTTGCTCTTCTCTTTCATATGTATATGTTTACTACTTTCTTCTATCTCTACCTGCATACTCTGGGCTCCTGAAAAGCAGGGAGAAAGTTGATCATTTTCACCACTGGACCCAGGGCCTAACACAGCACCTGGCACTGGGTGACTGCTCAGGACATAGTTGCTACATGAATAAATGAGATGATCACTGAGAACTTCTACCAGACTCACACCAGCTTAGATTTTGTAAATTAATGCCAAACACCCAACAAAATTAAAAATCAGTAAAGTCTATCTGGCAATAGAAGCTAAGACCAGCTACAGAATGGGAAAATATATTGACAATGGTATCACCCAGAAAGTAATCATATCCAGAAGAGTTAGAAAATAAAATATCTACCAATGCAAAACCAAAATAAAATGACCAACAAATATAGACAAAAGGAATATGACCAAACAATTCACAGAGTAGAAAAATCATGTGGTAAATAATTTTATAAACTGCATCATAAACAATAAATGAAATGCAAATAACCAATAAAATTTCATATATATAAAATTCCTTAAATCTAACTCTATGCTGTGGGACCACAATATATAAAAATGGAGACTCTCCTCCTAAGTGTCAGTGGGGCTGCTCTTTGTCTATCCACTTGGAGGTCATGATGGTTACTTGGATGACATTTGAAAATATCCCAAAGCAATGATATAGCTCTTCCATTCTTCATATTCTCTTCATATCAATAAGTGTATGTCCCCCAAAATATCCACAACATTATAACTAATGGAAGGGAAATGCTGGAAAGAACAAAAATGTCAACCAAAAGAAGGGATTAAAAAAGAAATCCACATATAATACAAATCAGTGGTAAACAGCAGTGAAACTGAATGAACTAGGCTACAGTATATGTGTCCAAATAGAGTCTTTCAAGGAATTATTTGGGTCAAAAGGCAAAGTGCAGAAAGATACAGACAGTATATTGACATATGCACATATTTTGTGAACTTGTATAAAATCTATATTGCTAAAATACACACAGGTTGCTACTGAAATTTTGTAAATAATTGGAAATGGCAAGAAGACCAAAGGCAATTGGATCCACTTGATTTGATTAGATAGAGTGCCCAATCACATGAGGTTTGGTCACCATAAATGCCTGCCTCTGAAGGAAACATTTCTCATATACCCTTCCTCACTGATCCTGGAAATTGCGTTGCTTCCAGTAGAGTTTGTCCACCATGCACAAACCTGAGATCTGCTGGTAGACAGCTCTATCACAGGTGGCCTTCTGGTTGGTTTCCATTTTGGACCTCTGTTTATCCCTCATGGAAATAGTATGGTGGGAGAAATATGCAGTGGTGTGGCTTTAGGTGTTGGATTAAGGAGTCTTTAATTTATAGTAGTATTTTTGAACATTGATGCAATGTCATTGATGTGATTCTAAATGCTAAGTAATACATGAAGGTTCAAATTTCCAAGGAAATTTGGATGGGACTATAAATGAGCAGTGATGGAAGACTGGTTTGTGCCAAAGGCATGTAAAGAATAAATAATTGATTTGTTCATTCTCAGTTCAAATATATTCATATCACATTTATTAGAAACCAATGAAAAATAGGGTGCTGAGGGAAAGAAGTAATTATAACATTCTATACCTCTTTCTGTAAATTTCCCAATCTAATGATAGAGAAAAGAATTATTCAATGCCAATTGGTTATTGGTAAATGTCTTCTCTCATGCTAAATGTACCATTTGAATATTGAATAAAAAAGCATACATTAATCTAGATTTTAACTATGGTTGCCACAAGATTATAAGTAGTTTCTCAGAGTCTCCTATTCCTTGTACCTCTGGAAAAATACTGTCTTTCTTTTTCTTAATACTGTCTATTGAGATAGAGTTTCACAGAGTCTGCCAAAGCAGGTGCTCAAGGGTGGTAATCTAAATTCACTATAATTTGCATATCTTGATTAACCTGGGATCCTATTCAAAGGGAAAGCAATCAGAGGTGGGTCAACATCTCAGAAAGGGCCATGAGTTTGTGAGAGCAGAATGGGGGTGGGATTAACTCCTCATCCCATTGGGAAAGAAGTTGCATGAGGGACTTTTTCTGTATCTACATGAAATATTTTTTCTTTTCTTATACTTTGGGAAATCCAACAATTAATACCTGAGGACAATGGACATGAAGCCCTATGAAGATTAGGCAGATAGCAGGTCTGTTGGGGTATTACTTTTAACTTCAGTTCCACAGACTCCATAATCCCAGACCATGAAGACATGACAGAAGTGACCAATGGGGCAGGGTGTTTCCCAACCAGAGGAGAAGGATGCCAATATAAGTGTAGGTTTGGTCCTCTCAGGAACCAGGGCGGCTGCATGGACCACAGAGAGTGGGTTTGAAAATGGAAAGATCTCTGTCTGCAATGCATGATTCTCTGCCAATAAAAGACTGTCCTGGCTTATTATGCACCAGGCAGACAGGATGACTCAGAGCCTCTGAGGGACAACTTCAGGGTGGACTCACAGGACTTATTGAATGTGCTGTTAAGTTCAGAAGAAAGGAGAATAGTACTAGAAAAAGACCATGACCAATATAATGGCCTGGAAGATGGAGGATTAGAGAGGCACTGAGATTACTTCTTTCCCAGAAAAAATAGCTACAGAACAAGTAGAGATTGTCTAGAAGACTGTTCTAGGGCTAAGGACACAGGAGAAGGCTAGACAGAAGAGAGAAGGTGAAAGAAAGGAGTCTTGGCTAGCTGGAAAAATCCCATGAGTAAAGCTGCAGCAGTAGCTGCTGGTTCCCATTCCTCCACCCTCAGAGCAAAGAACAGGGGGTCCACTGGCCCCTGGTAGGTGGCTGTTGGCTGAGGGGGCTGCAGAGGACCTTTTCCCAAGACAGGGTTGAGGGAGGGACACAGCCTACAGCAAATTCAGATTTTGGCCAGTAAACTTGGCTTACTGCATTGGAGGGATCTCACACTTCCAGGTTAGGTGGGGCCATGATATTGATTCCCTGAGAGCCCACAGGGAATGAAAGATAATTTGCCTTCTTAAACACACTCCTTATTGTCCTAGGCTTGTTCTTGAGGACACAGAGCAAGGGAGGGTGTGGCCAGCCAAGGGAGGAGAACAGCTTCTAAAAAAGTTTGTTTGTGAAGCTTGGCCCAACCTGAGGACATTGATTCTGTCTCACCCTTGGAGTTAAAGTGAATGTATTTCCCTCTAGCATCTGGAGTCAGAGCTGAGAGGTCTGCCAAAGATCACCATCTGCTGGCAGACCAGGAAAGTGCATGAAAAGAAGGGAAATACATAAACACCCACCTACCTACATACATACACAATCAAATGCCTTTAATGTCTCTTTCTCCAAGGTCCTTGGAAACTAACCTGCACCTCATTAATGAGTCCTTAGCTCTGGTTTGAGCAGTTGAACAGGGACAATCCTTAACACACAGAACAAGTGGAACCAAGAATCAAAGAAGAGTGGTAGCACATAGCTACTTAACAGTTAATCCCTTGGCAAGAGTGAGAAACTGAACATCAGAGTCAACTCAGCATCATGATCAGATGCCAAGATATCAGCAAAAAATTACAAGCCATATTAAGAAAAAAATATATGACTCAGGCAAAGGAACAAATCAAAGGCCCAGATGAGACACAGGACTTGAAGCAACTAATAAATGAGGTTCATATAGATCTCCTAAAAGAATTCATGGAGTTGAAGGGCAAACATGGCTAAATAAATAGAAGACATTAAGAAGATACTGGGTGAACTCTGATTGTTTGCTTCTCCCATATGACCCACTGTTCACTATGGGATTGGTTGTTCAGTGAGGGCTACTCTGGGCTGTGGGACCCTGGCTGGGTAGCCATGCCTGGCCATCCTAGCCTTTAGCAGCCATCATGCTGATCATCAGCAGACATCAACAAGACCCTCCAGCAGCAAAAATATTACAACTCAATGAAGACTCAGATGATGGTTAACATTTTCAGCAATAAAATATTTTTTAATTATGGTTGAGGTGAAAATCTGACTTTGAACGCTTCATGGAGAACTACACACTTTCAATCCTGAAACTAATGTAATGTTCTCATTGACTTATTAATCTATTAAAAATGTTTTTTTAAGTAGCTATGTTATTTGGTAAAACCTTTGAGTTTTAAAAAGAATTTTTGCAAGTATCCATTATACTTACTCTTGTGGTATATAAAGGTTGAATACTTTAAATCCCATAGGCTAATCCATTTCAAAATTTATATTTATCACTTTTATCACCTCTATTAGAGAATGTGCTTTGGATTGCAAAAATGAGTTAAAGTTTTGGACACCACTTATTTTGGAAGAAGCACTTACAAATTATTTTCTTCCTTCCTCTTCTAGTAATGATGATTTTTAAAAATTTTTGCCCATATATTTTCACCAACCTGCCAATCCAATGGCATGAAGTTTTTTAGGCAGCTTTAGTGTTTCTGAAGTATTTCTGATACAAGCACTTCACACAAGGCTGAATTCTTACATTTTGTTACAAGTATTGGATTAACAACAACAACAAAGGCAAAATGCTATTCAATACAAAAATACCTCTTATCTAAATAAAATAGCCTCCAAAATAAAAAAAAAAAAAGAAGATACTGGGTGAGCACAAGAAAAATTTCAAATACTGGATAGAAAAATAACAGAGCCTAAGGGAATGAAAGACAACAATAATTGAGATTAAAAATACAATAGAGGCAAACAACAGCAGATTGGAAATCATAGAAGAAAGAATCAGGAGAGAACAGCTAAAGTTTTAAAGATAGAAGAACAGAGAGAGGGAATGGCAAAAAATTGAGCAGGTGCTCAGGGAATTGAATGATAGCCTGAAGTGTACCAACATACACTTATGGGAGTTCCAGAAGGAGAAGAGAAAGCAAAAGAGGCAGAAAAAGTATTTGAGGAAATAATGGCCAAAATTTTCCCAACTCTCATGAAAAACATGAATATATGTGTCCAGGAAACACAGAATACTTCAATTAGAATAAATCCAAATAGACCTACTCCAAGACACACAATATTCAGAATGCCAAATACCAATGATAAAGAGAAAATTCTGAAAGCTGTAAGTGAGAACTGAAACATCACATACAAAGAATGTCCAGTAAGGCTTAGTACAGATTTCTTTTCAGAAACCATGGAGGCAAGAAGGCAGTTTTATGATATAATTACAGTACTGTAAGAGAGAAACTGCCTGTCCAGAATTCTTTCCCTAGCAAAACTGTCCTTCATATATGATGGTGAGTGTAATATAGTCAAAGATAAAGAGAAACTAATACAGTTTGTAAATAAGAACGAGCTCCTCAGTAAACACTAAAGGGAGTTCTGCAGCTCCCAGGAAAAATAAAAAATAAAAAATAAATTGAAAATTGAAGAAACTCAGAAAAAAACAGAAAGAGAAGCTTGGAGGAAATTGTAGAAGTGAAGATTATCAGAAAGGCTAACCAAAAGGGTAAAAAGATGGATAAAAATAAGATATGACATATGAAAGCCAAAGGATAAAATGGTTGAAGTAAGTAATGCCTTTACAATAATAACATTGAATGTTAATGGATTAAACTCCCCAATCAAAAGACATAGGCTGTCAGAATGGATAAGCAAGCATGAGTAATCCATATGTTGTCTGCAGGAGACTAATCTTAGACCCAAGGATGAAAATAGTCTGAAAAAGTTCTCTCAACAAATGGTGCTGAGAGAACTGGATATCTATAACCAAAAGAATGAAAGAAGATCCCTATCTCACTCCCTATTCAAGAATCAACTCAAAATAGATTCAACATAAAAGCCAGGACCATGAAATGCCTAGAAGATAATGTAGGGAAACATCTACAAGACCTTGTCATAGGTAAGGGTCTCTTACACATTTTACCCAAAGCACAAGCAACAAAATAAAAAATAGATAAATAGGACCTCCTCAAAATTAAATATTTCTGCATCCCAAAGGACTTTGAAAAGAGGGCAAAAAGGTAATCTACTCAATGCAATAAAATACTTGGAAATTACACATCCAACAAGGGTCTAATATCCCTGATATATAAAGAGATCCTACAAATCAATAATAAAAAAAACAAATGACCTGATTTTAAAAATCAGAAAAAAACCTGAAGAGACATTTTTCTAAAGAAGAAATAAAATGGTGAAAAAACACATAAAAAAGTGTTCAACATAATCGGCGATTAGGGAAATGCAAATCAAAAATACAATGAGATATCATTTCACACCTATTAGAATGGCCACTATTAACAAAACAGAAAATTACAAATGTTGGAGAGGATGTGGAGATATAGGAATGCTTATGCATTATTCTCGGGGATAAAGAATGGTACAGCCACTGTGGAAATCTGGTGGTTCCTAAGGAAGTTGGATATAGATCTACCATGTGATGCAGCAATACCACTGATAGGTATATACCCAGAAGAACTGAGAGCAGTGACACAAAGAGACATCTGCATACCAATGTTCATAATGATGTTATCCACAATTGTCCAAAGATGGAAACAACCCAGATGTCCATCAACTGACAAATGGATAAACAAACTGTGGTATAGACACATGATGGAATATTATGCAGCTGTAAGAAGAAATGAAGTCATGAAGCATATGACAATGTAGATGAGCCCAGAAGACATTATATTGAGTGAAGCAAGCCAGGCACAAAAGAACAAATATTGTATGCTTTTGCTATTATGAAATAAATATAATGAGCAAGCTCATGGAGTTAATAGCTAGAATGTAAGACACCAGCAAATAGAATGTGGTTAGAGAATGGAAAGTTGAGGTTTAGTCTGTGCAGAATTGGTAAAAAAAAGTTCTTCATGAATGTTTGGAAATGAATAGAAATGGTGAAAGCACATCATAGGATTTATAATTAATAGCACTAAGATAGGGGTATGCCAGTGGCTTCTTTTTCTTTTTTTTTTTTTTTTTTCTTTTTTGAAGTAATTAAAATGCTCTACTATTGGAAGTGATGAATGCACAATTCTGTGATTAAAACATATGCCATTGGTTGTACACTTTAGATAAATTGTTTGGTTTATGAACAAAAAATATAATAAGGTGGATTGGGGAAAATCACACCAAATATAAGAAATGGACTATAGTTAGTAGTAATACTTTGATGATGCTCTTTCATAATTTGTTGCAAATGTTTTACAAGCCAAGATATTGGTGGTGGGGTAGGTATGGGAGCTCTGTATGATATTATGCAGGTAGTTTTTCTATATAATTATTGTTTATGTATATTCATTTATGCTGATATATTTCAAATATATATGTAAAAGCCCATGAACATGCTGACTCTGAGCAAAAATAATCCAAACGATTTGGTACAAGTTCCAGGAGACCAAGCAGTTCCCTGAGTTCAGCCAAATTGGTATCCAAATCAGCAGTCAGACAGGACCAAATTGAATCATTAAGCTTATATTATTGCAGGTCTTAGAAAAGGAGTGCCCAAACAAAGGAACCTTAATAAAATCAGCAAACAGTTCAAGACCCTGAAGAAAACTATCCTGTCTATTTAGAGCAACTGCTCAGGCCTATAGGCAGTACACTGATTTAGACCCAGAGGACCCCACTACCCTATGCACTGTTGATTATACTTAATGTGTTTCTGATATAAGGAGAAAATTCCAGAATTTAGAAGAGGAATTGGACATGCCTATGCTACAATTAGTAGAGATTGCCTTTATGGTTTTTTACAATTCAGAGTTCACCCATAAGAAACAGCAAAAGAAACCTGCTGCCTAAAATGCCAGCCTCATAGTAGCAACTATCAGCAAGAATGTCAGAGGCCCACAGAACCTGAGATGAGGGAAAGCTTCCATGGGAAGCTCAGTGAAGAGTTAGAACCCCAGGGCCCCCCAGGAACATGATTAGGTTCTCAAAAATGCACTTACTATAAGGAGGAAGGACACTAGAAGCAGGAATGCCTGAGTCTCCCTGGAAAGGGAGGGGCCAGCATATTCCAACTAGCAGCTCAACTCCCATAGTTAGCATGGGATGAAGACAACAATCTGGAGTGATGGGGCCTGGGAGCACCTTCCACTGTTCAGGAAACCATCTCAATCACACACGATGAACCTCAGGTCTCATTTCAAGGGGGTAAGAAGTCAAGTCAAATTCATCAGTTTTTGTTGTTGATGTCATTTGGTGCCCCTCGTCCTCTTGAACAAAATCTTTAAAAGCATCATCAAGTAAAATTTTGAATTCCACTTTCCAATTTGCACTCCCTTTTAGGGCCCCATTTCACTTTCCATGAGATAATGGAGAAAATTTGTGGTTCCTGCGAACTATACTCCTAGGCAACCATTTCTGTCTGTCTAGGGTGTCCCAATTGACCTTGAGGATGAGGGCCTGTTCTCACCAGTGTGATATTGGTGGCTTGACCATATATGATTGTTTGAACACTCATTGTTGAAAAGTCTATGCTTTCTACACTGAGTTGTCTTAGCATAAGCAGAAAATCTAATGGCCATATAAGGAGGGCTGCAGGGTCCTCAACTGTGAACATGCTTCTGAAGACCTACTAAATGCCAGATGATTTCAGGGATGTAATTCAATCAGTATTTTAGGCAAGATGTCCATGATGGCAGCGAATGTGGGGAAGAGACTTAGACCATGACTGCCCTTCCATATAGCTCTGCTTGGGATCTGACTCTTGCTGAGAAAGTGCTGGGGAGGCCTGGGGAAAGAGGATGGTGAGGGGCAGTCCACAGGATGCCTAGTCAATGGCCGCTGACCTTTGCTGACAACTCCCTTTGCCAAAATTTGCAGAGACCACTGATCCTCAGGTAGAATGGAAAGGCAGATGGGGGCCAGCTAATATTTTATATATGCAGTTGTCAGGGTTTTTGTGTATTCCAGGCAAGGAGTTAAGGTATCAATACCTATGGGGGAGAAATGTAAGCACAAAAGAAGCTACCATTAGGCATAGCTCTTGGATAAGAATTGTACCAATATCTTTCATCCGTGTGACAAAGCACCCACAATGGATATACGCATCCTGGGGCCTTGCCACCGAGCATGGGATGTTGTTGGAGATGTGGGAGGTGAGGAACATGGGAATCCCTGTAATTTCTGAGTAATATTTAGGTAATCTTAGCACCTTTAAAAAAAAAATATATATATATATATATATATAAAATAACATTTATCTAAACAAATGCACATATATGCATATGTATTTATATATCATTTTACAAATATTTGTATGTATTGTGAAAAATTTTATTTTTACCCACAATAAAAAAAAAAAAGTCTTATCAAATTAAAAAAAAAAAAAGAATTGTACCAATAGTCACCATTCCTTGGGGCAAGGGAATGGGCATTTGATATGCAGGAGGAGGAAGTGAGGGCCCCTCAGGGAAGGGGCTGGGTGGATGCATGTAGGGTGGCTGCCCAGGGCTGATCTGTGACTTATGTGAGACCCTTTCAGGTCCTGCCAATAGTTCATCTGGTCCCTAACCTTGTTGTTAGTAGGAGCCTTGTTTGAGCAAAGGTTGCCTGGTAACTTGCAGAGAGGGCTTTCCCAGTAAAAAAAAAAAAAAGTTCCATGACTCTGAGGGCTGGGGATGCACTCCAGGTCTCTTCTATCTGCATGGTCAAAGAAATGCTCTCCCCATTGCATGATCTCCATCATTTTAAGTAAAAACAAGAGTTTTGAATTGTTTGCCTGAGGGTATCTGCCTTGGCTATCTGCCAGCTCTGAACAGGCCTGTCTCCCTCCTTTTAAAATGTAAATAGAGGAGGGGCTCCCAGTCTCTTGCATTATTAATCAATAACCTCTCTCTTTTTTCTAGGGTGATAGGGGCTGACCCCATATTACTCTTACCAACAGTCTGGCCCTTTCTGCTTGTCTTCCTGAACAAAGTCTTTAAGGATGTTGGATATCTCCAATAAAGTAAAATTTTGAGTTTTAGTTTCCAGTTTGGGCTCCCTTTTGGCTTCCTTTTGGGGCCATGCTGGACTTTCCAAGTGGTGACAGAAAATCTATGGTTCCTGCCAACCAGACCCAGAGGTAACTGTCTCTTTCACTATGATGGGGACTTATAATGGGTGTTTATTCAGTTTTGAAAAAACTGCAGTTTTTCTCAAAGTGGTTGTGCAATTTACATTCCCACCAGCATTGTGTGAGGATTCCAGTTCTTTCTTATCCTGGCCAACACTTGGTATGTTCAGTCTTCTTAAATTTTAGCTATTGGAGTTGATTGTTGTGATTTTAATTTGCATTTTCCTAAAGACTAAAGGTTTTGTGCATCTTTTTTAGGTGATTATTTGATATCAATACATTGTCTTTTTGTTAAAGTGATTGAATATTTTACCTATTATTTTGTTATTTTTGAGTTCTGCAAGCTCTTATATTTTGGATACAAGTCATTTAACAGATATATGATTTTTAAAACTTTTCTCCGGGTTTGTGGCTTATTTTCTAATTCTCTTCATGGTGTCTTTTGAATAACAAGTTCTTCATTTTGATATAGTCCTGTTTATTTAGAAATTGTGGTTTTGCTGCCATGGCTAAGAAATCTTTGCCTGAGTAAAAAATATGAAGGCTTTTTCATAAGTTTTCTTATGGAACTTGTGGAATTTACATTTCACATTCCAGTCTGTTATCAATATGTGTTTGAACACTATTTATTGGAAAGTCCATACTTTCTCCACTGAATTGTCATAGGATATCTGCTGAAAATCTATTAACCATATGTATGGGCTATTTCTGGTCTCTGTATTGTGATTCACAGATTGACTTGGCTATTTACTTGCCAAAGCCTCATGGTCTTGAGTACTGATTTAAATTCTGCCTTGATATCAGATAGTTTAGGTCTTCTAAATCTATTTCTTTTCTGTTCTAAGTTATTTTCATTTCCATATGAATTTTTAAATCTGCTCCTTAGTTGCAGAAAAACCTGCTGGCATCTTACTTGGGATTGTAGTGAACTTATAAATCAATTTGGGTAGAACAGAGACCTTACCAATACTGTGGTTGGGGTCCATTTACATGGTCTACTTCTCCATTTATTTACTTTTCTTTCTTTTAGAAAGATTTTTAAAATAAGTGATCAGTGTACTGATCTTGTTCATCTTTCAGATTCATAGATGTATTTATTTTATATTTTTGATGCTATTGTAAATAGTAATTTTATTTTCATATCATTTCATTGCAGTATATTGCAATGCAATTTATTGGTTTTTATTTTTATTTTGAAATAATTACAGATTCAGAGAAGTTTGCAAAGATAGTATACAGAGATGTCCCATATACCCTTTACCCAGTTTCACTAATAGTAGCTTCTGACATTGCTATACAACAATATCAAAGCCAGGAAATTGAAATGGATACAATGTGTGCACAGTTCTTTTTTCTTTTCCATTTTTCACAGGTGTCAGTTTATCTAACCACTATGTCATCAAGGTACAGAAATATTCAGTCCTTACATCTTACCCACTTTCCTCAGATCCCCACCCCATCCTCATCTTTCATAATCCCTGACAACCCTGATTTGTTTTCATCTCTGTAATTTTGTCATTTCAAGAGTGTTATATAAATGGAATCATTCAATATGTGACTTTTTTAAGGTTGGCTTTTTCACTTGGCATGGGTATTTTTTTTTAACTAGTAAGTTTAAAGCGAATGACACATCTTTTTCCTTCCATGTCATATGAAGTAACAGAGAGAATTTCAGTAATAATCCCCAGGCCCAAGTGCTTAATGTGAGGCAGAACTGGGCAATGAAAGCTCCTTGCTTTCATCTACTCCTCTTACACATAAAAGATTGTGTGTGTGTGTGTGTGTGTGTGTGTAAACAAGTTTTCAGGGGGAAATGGACATAAGGAAAAATATTTTAAACTGTGCTTAATTTCAAATTTATTGAATTTCACCTCAATAAATAATACACAGATAATGTTAAGCACAGAAATTGCATGAGATTTTGTTCACAGAAATCCAGTTTTCTTAGAATATAAACACACATTTTAATGTGTAAATATGAATACAAACATTAATAGTTCTAAATTTTAATGAATATTTATCCTCATATTTCTCTTTGATGCATAACTCATTTTATTTTTGCCACATTAGGAATGTTGAAAATGTTCATACTTATTTATCTTCTTTTTATTTTTATTTCCAAATTTATTTCAGATAATTCCACCCTTTTATCTATAGTGAACAGTGTATTAGGATCCCTGATGAATCTCCTGAACATGGTATATTTATCAGTACACATAATATAATCAAAAGGATTTATGAAGAATGGAATGAATGAGTCTTCATAATTACTCTTTACAATAAGCTTACATATCTAACATCATCTGAGGTTTATAATTTTGAAATTACCTGGTAAATCCAATCAAGATGAACAATGAATGTTCCACAGAATTAACCATTCACTAGTTTTATTTTTTGTGTGTGTAATCAGGGAGCAACCCCTGTAATATAGTCCTTATATGCTTTATTGGCTATTTTAAAAGGGTATGCAAAAATAGAGATTATATTCACCTTGAGGAAGAAGAAACTGAACAGGGCAGAACTTTGCAAAAAGGCAAAGCTTCAGTATCAGAACCTAGTCTACCTCACCATGTTTTCCGATTCTGGGGTTCTGGTGAGTTCTCCAAACAATAGATGTGAACAGACCTCTCAACTTTTTTTTTCTTTTTTCTTTTTTTATTCTTCCAGCCCAGCCTCACACCAGCCCCAAACACTCACATCAGTCTTTACCTCTGGTCTGATCAGGGAAGTGATCGTTAAGCCTCTGGGCCAGTGCAATTCAGGACCCCTTTCAGACCTTGTGCAGACACCACACAATACCTTCCTACCTCTTCCCTTCCCGTTCCTTCCCTTCCCCCTTTCCCCTTCCCCTTCCATCTCTTTCCTGGGCTCTCTCATTCACTCCTGCTCTCTCACTCTGCATCTAGGACCCCACTGCCTGCTTCTCAACTCACACTTCTTGACCTGAGGGCCTTCCAATGCACCACCTCAAGCTCACCTGATGGGGGTCCTGTCTGATGACAAGGTCCTTGATCTTACAGTCACTGGAGCCCTCTCCCCCTGCTTGTAAGTTCCCCCACCCTCCAGGTTCCCACCTGCTACAACCCCTTCTCTGAGATGCGTTGCTCTGACAATGAACATTCACCTGACCTGGTCACCACATCTATCCTCAGAGACGACCCGCCTCCCAGCCACCGCACCCTGTCCCACCATGGCCCTTGCATCCGCCCCAGGCACGGTGACCCATCTTCCTGACCCCTCTCCACAGCAGCTGCCTGACCCACCAGCTGCACTCCCACCCACTGCGAGCTAGCTGGGCACCTCTAGCCTGAGGACCACGTGGCCACCGTCTACTCCGTCTGCCATCTCTCAGCCCTCAGCACACTCTGGGCTTTTCTTTTCGCTTCCTGCCCTCTGCCCAGCTCTACGTGGACACGGATCAAACAGTTTCCTCCCTAGTGGTCACCTGAGACCCACATCCTCAACTGACCGCACAGGGGGCAGAGGGAACTTGCCAGGGGTGATGGAAAGCTTCTGTTTCCCGAGATAGAGCCTCGTTTCAACAGGGGTCACATTTGTTGAAACCCGGGCAACGGGACTGGGGAGCTGTGTGCCCCTCACTGTGTGTCCCCCTGACTCTGAAAGAAAACCTTCTGTGAGCCAATATTCAGGAGAGTTTACTGAAGAGCGTGACTGTGGTGGTTTGGGCGGCAAGTAGGTTGCTGACTGAGGCTGCCTTTGAGAAGCATCGCTAGGATGAGTGGGGTGCAGGAGTGGAAGGAAGGAAGGAGGCCCCGATGGACAGGTGGTAGGGCAGGAATGGGAAATATTAGAAGTCAAGAGTGGGCGGTAGGAACTGGGGGCTTGGGGGTCAATTTCTTTCCACCTGGAGACATGCCAGAGGGCATGTCCTCGCACCCTCCTAACCCCAGCCCATCTCCTAACCCGCAGATTGACTGAGCCGTCTTCCCCACTGGCTCGCCTATCTGCTACCTCCTACTTCTGCCCTCCACCACTGCGTGTAGATGCTTGGCCATCTACACTGATTTTCACATCAAAGTCTGGAGGAAACCGTGGCCTGCGTCTCTGTCTCCGGGGACACAGGCTTCTGGTTCATTTCCAGACCCAGACCAGTGGCTGGCATGAGTGGTGCCATGCGAGGGACAACAGGGCCTGGCAGGTGGGCAGTGTTCTGAGTGCAGATGCCCTCACCCTACCCCAACCAGCGCCTCCACCCACCACCCCACTACACTACATCCACCACTCCCTATCCCACCCCACCCCCACCCCTGGGGGCGAAGAAGTGGTGCCACACAGGCGAGCTTTGGACCTGCAGAGGTCGTGTGGCTGCAAAGTGCAAACAAGTGGGCTGGCCTCAGCAAGGACGATGAGCTGAGCTGATAGTCAGGGGAGGCAAAAGGCCGCCCTGGGCACTCGACTTGGGGGCTGAGGGAGAGTTGGAGCAAGGCAAGGGCCGGTGGGCAGGGCAGAAGAAAGGATTCCCTGAACGGGAAGGGAAGCTGGGCCACGGCGGTGAAAGCGCTGAATCCTAACCACTAGATCACCAGGGAGCATCAGGCCACGTGTCCAGCCACACCTCCTGGACTCAGCTCAGCACCTCCACCCTGACCTAAGGGGCTCTCGGTGCCAGGCCCTGGCTTCCTCAAGCCTTCAGCTTGCAATGGCCCGCAGCTCACCCTCTCTCGCAATTCCCCGCGCCCTGCCTTTCTTTCTGCTTGCAGCACCCTCAAAACACTGCTTGCCTCCTTCCCACCCATCTAAACAGCCTCAGCTTCTGCAGAAGCTTCTCCTTCTCAGGATAGCAGGAATGCGCGCAAAAAGACAGGCCACTGTGTTGGCCGGGAATCTAACAAAGGTCAACTGCCTGGAAGGCAGCTATGCTCACTACTATACCACCAACGGTGTACAGCCGGGGAAGCACAAAGTTACCGGCCTAGGACTCCAACCAGTGCGTTGCAGCTGCCAGGCCCAGCCCTTCCTCGACACCCCACCCGTCCGTGGCTCTACTCCGCCACAACGCCAACCGCAGCTGCCCTGCAGTTCGCCGGCGGCGCCCCAGCCCAGCGCTTCGCACCCGGTAGGCCCCACCACCTCTGGCGTCGCTGTCACTGATTTCTTTGCTCCTCCCGGCTCTGGGCTCCGTGGCTGTGGCCTTGGCCGTGCTCCAAACTCCGAAGCTCGGGACCCTCAGCTAGCCTTCGGAGCCCACCGACGGGGCGCGTATGGCCACACTCCAGGTCGCAACCGCCCCTCACTGCTCAGCCAGGCCACAGCACACACCAAATCGGGCTGCGGAATTGAGCGAGGCTGCGACCTCTCCCCGCTTGTAGCGGCGCCTGGGCGTAGCAGGGAGTCTATCAGCGATCCAGGGCATACGCAGGGAGTCTATCAGCGATCCAGGGCGCGCTGCCGAGAGACACACCCTTGGGGCGGGCCGCTGGCCACACGCTGTGAGGACCGGAGGAAGCCCCTGAGACCACATTGCACTTCGCCTGACCTAAAAGGAGGGGGGGGAGGTCAGCCGACGGTGGGCGGCGGGCCAGGCGCCAGATGGCGCCCTGCACTTGGGCCTCTCTTTACTTTTAAAATGTTTTGTCACTTTCATTAAGTAGAGAACTAATTATTGTTTCACGGTTTCCTATGATCCTATTTAACAAAATTTTAAAACCCGACAACTTTTGGCAGTTTCCTTCCAAAAATCGAACCATAAATGATGTCTTCTTGATCTCAAACTCTCATCGGGGTTTTCCAGAGGGCTCTTGGAAAATCACAAAAGAATTTAAATTTCACCTTGTAAAAAAAAAAATTGCTGAAACTAATTAGTTTTATTTGATATGTTATCAGTTGCACAGGAAGTGTTATCAGTTTAAATATGATTTTGTAACTTTCTTATGGTTAAATTTATAGGATAACATGCTATTGATAAAATATTTCAGAAATTATATAAAGTTCTTAGAGACTTGTCAATATCATCACTGTCCATGAGTTATCCAAACACTAAAATGCCTGACACTAGACAACTCTTTCAAGCTACAAAACACCAACCCCATCCCATCATCACTATTGGTCATAAGTTCAGCTATTCTTAAAATAATGTTTCAAAGGGATTGTTCACCTTTGTAAAACATCAGTAAATTAACTATGGACATTTTATGTGTTTTGTCATCTACAGATATTTTATGTGTTTTGTGATCTACAGATAGTTTTTATTCTGATGCTTCCCTGAAAATGCTTGCAGTCAGCTACAGGCCAGTGTGCTTCATCTTCAACAAAAAGGACTATCTCAAAGATCTATGGGAAGGACTATGAGAAGTTCTCTGAAGCACCAGCTTCTAATGGCATTGCTTAAATAACTTTGAGAGCACACTACTGGGCTGAGTCAAGATCTCCAGAATTCTAGTGAAGAAACTGATAGGTTCATTAAATTGCTAACAGAAGAGCTAATAAAACTAGAATTAATTACCTAGGGCTAAATGAACTGAAAAAGCATGATTATAGTTTTGTTCAGATTATTGCTAATATTTTATTGTTCTATTTTGTAGATAGAAGAGATCCCCTAATACATTAAACTATCTATCATTCATAATTCATCTTTCTCTTCCTTCCTGACCACCTCAGAATCTGAAAAATCTTACTGAATATTCTTATATTTGTGGTTATATAATTATTTGCATAGGTTCAATCAGGATCTGCCCTCCTTGTTAACAGTAACTAATTGGAATCAATGGTTATATAACTAAGTCATAGGAATGTCAACTCAAGAGCACAGAGGAAATTCCAAATCTCTTGCTTATTGTAGCCCTCACCTTGATGCAGTTGCATTTTTTAAAAGCTATAGTAGAAGCTGCCAAATTTGGTAAAGCCTCAGCAAATGTAAATTTGAGCAGACCCAATATTTTTCCTCCAAAATACTGACTTCTTATGAGACCCTTCTATTTTACCTACCAATCTTCACCTAAAGTTCAACAATGTTCTTAACTCTGCTAATCTGGTACCTTTATCCAAAGAGGGGCTACACCGTGATTGTAAACTGATAACTTCAAAATTAATGACTCCATACATGTGCTAATGATCAACCCAGATGTCATCCTATTTGTTGATACTTCTTATGCTGTAAATTCCAGTGGTAAATTCCAAGCAGGCTATGTGGTTACTACACACTATGAGCTGATTGAATGTGGTGGCCTTCCACAATTTTATGCTACCATAAAATATGACATATATGTTCTTACTCAAGCCTGCTTTCTACTGAAGGAAATTCTGTTAACATCTGTAGTGGTAACAGGTATGCTTCTGGTGCAATTCATGATTTCAGCATACTATGGAAACAAAGAGGGTACTTCACCTCTTCTGGTATGCCAAATGAAAATGGTGGGCATGTAAATGATTTCCTTTCTGTCATTTTACTCCCATCATTAATGGTTGCCGTTATTAAGGTAGATCCTCACATGAAAATTTTTTTAAAATATTTTTTTAAAAAGCACTTGCATATTTTCATGCAAAACAGCCATCATTAAAATAGCTGATATTATAAACTTAAAATAAAACTGTCAAAATTAACTGAAGATCCTGCCCTTCCCTTGTCCAAAATTTTACAGTTGGTGCTGATCCTTATTCATAGCATTCTCTTTGGAAAACACAAACTATCCCCCATATGAAATTGTTACTGGCAAGCCTATCTCTAGGAATAAAATGGAGAAATGATAACTTATTGTCACACTATGATGGGACCCAATTTGCAAATCTTTAATGCAATATGCCAAAGATTAACTTCAACATGTAAAGGACACCTTTCCTGACCCACATGACATACACCCTATTAATCATAAGCTGACACCAGGATAATGGGTCTACTGGAAATGAACAGATAAAAGACAGCCCTAGGTCCTAATTAAAAGGAACCCTGCCAAGTACTCCTAACATCTGACACTGCAATGTAATTACAGGGTCTTGAGCCATGGGTAGACATCACTCAACCATAAAAGGCTCCATCACGCTCCTGGTCTTGTTCTAACTCAGGACACTTAAAAATCAAACTAGCCAGTAAGTAAAACAGACAATGTCACATGGTAGACTACTTATTCCCAAAGTGATAGATCAAGTCATCAACAGACTTTATATTACTAACACTTATCATGCATAAAATCCTTCACATTTCCCTATGCTTTGTCCTTGCACTGGCCTGGAAAAACAACATCACTGTCCACTTCTCCCAGGACATTCCAAATGGAGGCAACATCAGAGACTGTTGGATTTGCCACCATAAACTCCTATCTATACACATTGCAATGGACTCCATTTTTCTATCCATAACAAATTTCTTTCTTATCTCAAATGTTTCAGTCTATTTGGATCAAACTGCACCATTTTTTCCATATCAAATAAGTATACTAGACCCAAGGTCCTCTTTACTCTGCTTTGAGATTTCTTAGAACTGTGACCTCACTATGGCCACAACTGGTCTAGAGAATTATACAAATATAATAGAAGAGCTCAGAGACCTCACTATAAAATTCCACATGCCTTGATGAACTACAAGTTACCATAAGAATGCATGTCCACTTTCATGTTTAAGTCCTTGTCTCTGCAAAAGATTCACAACACAAGTATATTTTGGGCAGCTCCTCATTTGTTCTGTCAATTAAACTCTTGAATAATAAGGATAAATGATATTATTCCTATTAATGGATCTATAAACCACATCACCTTGGCTACAGTTACATTGCTTAACTAGGCAATATTTTTATTGTGGAGGTTTTGATGATATATTGGCCTGGGCAGCAAATTGCCTTTATAGCTGGTAAAGGTGCACTTGGCCTCCTCACAGCTCCTTAGGACTTTACAATCAATCTGAAACTTCTCACTGGATTACTTCCCTCAGTCTACATTCTCAGGCTTGGAATTAGTCAAGGAGTTAATGATTCTGGGTTCATATCTTTTGGCTGATTTCTGCTACCTTAGCTTGGGGTTAATACAAATGAAAACATGATGAGAAATCTATCAATCACAATAGGAGAAATTACTGAATCTACTGCAAGAGCTATAGCTACACAGCAAGACATTAGATTTATTAGCTGAAATTCTTTTAGACAATAGTATTTCTGTACTTGATTACTTAGCTGAACAAGGAGGCATTTTTGCCTGTTCTGGGGAAGCTGAGACACAAGTGTATGAAATAATTAAACAAGCCACATGGCTTAAAAATATAAGGCCTTCCTCAGAGTCCTGATTTGATCACGTTGATTTCAGGTGGTTTAAATCATGGGGCTTGGGCTTAGGAGCATATGTGCCTACTATGAGGTGGGCATTTGGTCAGTTATCACTCATAGTACTCATTATAGTCTCCCTGCTGCACTGTTTTCTCTCAAGAGTTTTGAATGTGTGTTCCCAGCTGTTTGTGACACAGCAAATGATTTCTTTATGTCTGGGATGTTTTGTTTTTGAGTTCACTGCTACTTTCTTCAGCCTCCTCCAATCTGCTCTTGAATTTCAATTCAATCTCTTATTGAATTATTTAATTCAGTTATTGTATTGTTGAGTTCCCAAATTTCCATTTGGCTCTTTGTAATTTCTATCTTGTTATTGAAAATTTCATTTTGTTTGTACATTGTTTTCTTTATTTCCTTTAGTTTTTGTCCAGATTCTCCTTTAGTTCATTGATCCTATTTATGAGAGTTGTTCTAAGGTCTTTGACTAGTAATTCCAGAGACTGTACTTCATCTGTAATATTTGCCATCAATTTTTATTTTTCTCCCCTGTCTGTGCCATGCTTTCCTGTCTTTTTGTATATTTTGTATAATTTAGCTGAAAGCTGAACATTCTGAATATTATGTTTTTCACTCTGGAAATCTAGTTCTCCCAGTATTCATTCTACAGTCTAAGAACAAAAAGGAAAAAAGCAAGAAAAGAAAGATAATAGAGAGGAGGACAAATAAAAAAAACATATACTAACAATCAGATAAAAACACCCACATAGAAAAGGAAAAAATATGAAGTGCACTGTTTCTTCCTAAGTCTCTAGTTGTGTAATGCTGGTGGGAAGCCAAAAGCTGTGTTTTCAAGGCCAAAATATAAGCCAGTATCTCTGCTCATCCCTCAGGGATCTGCCACAATCAAAACCATAAAGCAGAGAAAGGCAAACAAAATTTAAAAAATAGAGTATAAGAGAAAGAGGTGCACTTATTCTTTATGTCCATGTAGATGCTGGAGCAAGGCCAGAAAATGCTGCTTCTGTGGGAAACTGAGGCCAGCATCTGCACTCAGGGACCTGCCAGAATAAACAACACAAGAAAGAGAAAGTAGAAACCCAGCTGATGTTAACTGTGCTGGGTCCTTTAGCCTGGGAGATGCTGATGTGAGACCTGAAGCACCTGTTGCTGATAGGGCTGAAACCAAGATCAGAGACTATACCAGGCCAGACCAGGAATTGCTGACACAGAGAAGGAAAACCACACTAGTTCTTTTGGTCCAAGTGGATGCTGGTGGGATGCTGTCAGCACTGCTGCCCCAAGGGCTGAAACTGAAGCCGGCTTCCACAAGCTGATCCCTCCTAGATCCACTAAAGTGACCTCAACGTTAATCCCAAATTTGAGAGCAGGAGGGTTCCTCTGCCAGTTCTGGCCTACCTGGCTGCTCCTGGGCTCTGCACTGCCCTGCAGCAGTAATAGCCATTCTGCAGCTGCTGCTGCAGGGCTGGGGAATGGGGGCTGGTCACTGGTTCCTGCCTCACTTACAAAAGCTGAGCTCTGCAGTCTCTTGCTTCCTCTGGCACTCCTGCAGCTGTTTTAAAAGTCCATTCTGGTCCCAGGGTTATCACCTAGTTAAGTTCAGCCTCTTTTATCAGCTCTTTCATTTTTTTAGTGGAGAGAAATCTTTGTAAACCTATCTGCTGTGCCATTCTGTGCCTGCCAGCTTTATTCTTAATAACTTGCCAACCATGAAATAAGAAACTGAGCTGCAATGCAACAAAGACATTTATTTGGGGATCAGAATTGCAATTTTAGCACACATTCAGGTAACAACCCAAATCATGTCCTGTCTTGGCATTTTCAGGCTAGTGTTTTTAAAGAGAAAGAAGATTACATAAATTGTTCATGGTTGGTGAATATTTGGAGTGCTCCAAATGTCCTTCAGTTTAATAGTTTACTATCTTCTTTATCCTGTGGTTTGTTTGTGATATCTGGATGTCCTTGGGCTTTTGAGGAATATTATTGCTTGAGGCTTTGCACACTTTAGCATTTTGTGATATCTGGCTGATGTTTGCCAAAGAGTAATCTCCAGAATGACCTCTGACTTCATTTTAATCTCTTACCCATAGTAACTCTGTTTTGTTTTATTTATTTTTACAAACCCAAAACTGTAATTAATCTAAATGTATGACAGTAGAATGACTAAAGGAATCATGACTACTCATAAATGGAATAGTCATCAGCAATATAAGAGAATAAAAGGCTAATTCTTACAATGAGGATGCACACCACAGACATCCCATGTGTGAAAGAAGCCAGACCCAGAGTTCTTTATGTATGATTTCTCAACAGGGTATTCAAGAACAGACAAAATTGACCTGTGATGAAGGAAATCAGAAGAGTGGTTGCTTGTGAGAGATGGGGTTGAAGGGGAGGGGGATAAGGAAACTACTAGGGTGATGGAAATGTTTTAGTTTTTGAATTGGGTGTTGGTTACTTGTGTGTGTGTGTGCATTTCCCAAAACTCATTGAATTGTCATTTTAAGAGCAATGAATTTCAATGTATGTAATTTTCACCTCAATTTATAACATTTTAAGGAGACACTGTTCAACAGGGATCCTCCCATCATGGCCCATGGCAGAGTGATTGTTACCCACCAGAAATTCAAAGGAGATGGCAGTGTGCAATGGCCCAAGCACCCTTCTGCTACACATGGTGTACAGGTGTCACTATTCACTGACATCCGTGGGGCCCAGATGTAGAGTACAGTGGAGCCCACACATGGTTCTTGCATTCCCTCATATAAAACAGAGATATGTGTACTCCAACACAGTTGTGAGAAATAGACTATATGAAACCACTGGTTTCAGTCACTGGGCAGCAGGCTGTGCAGATCAGGGATCCCTGAGAGAATGACACAAATGAGGTGATTATCCCTTGCTTGTGGCCTGGAAAACTTTAGCAGACTCATTGCAGCCCAGGGCATCCTGGTAGTGTCCCTAAAGTCTGGCTATGGAGCTGGGAGTCTAGGAAGAAGGGACAACTCCATCTGAAGGCAGAGGGGCAGAGGAAGAGAGCTGCTTGGAGAGGAAAGAGCTGCAGAGATGGGGGAGAGAGAGAGAGAGAGAGAGAGAGAGAGAGTTTATAGCTCTGCAGAGGGATCCTCCTATATCTTTGGCTTAATAAAGCAAAAACTGTACAAGAGTCCTACCAAAGGCCTCAGAAGACAACATGAGACAGCAATAGGTGGCACAATCCTCATTGAACACCTGAGACTGGGAAGAGTTCATGTTTTCACCAGGCAGAATGGAAGAAGCTCCCAATTCAGAGGTCAATGGACAGAGTACTCAGAGGGCATTGCCTCTGTGGTGGGGAGGAGTTAGCCCTGTATTAAAGGTTGCTCTGGACCCACCAAAGAGAGATTAGAAGCAAGTCTCAACATCACCAAAGTGTCCCCCAAAACAAAGCTAAGAATACTGAAAGGAATACAACAAGGAAAGATGATGAGGTACATGGGCACAGGAAGAGGGCTGGGAATGCCATAGAAAGTAAGTGTTGGATATTTCATTTCTGTATTTAAGCAACCAGGAGAATAATCAAGACCCTTTTACTTTATAATTCCAATTCTAGTATCTTCCCCAAAATCTAATTGCTCCTATGCACACAGTCATCTCTATAAGGATGTTCACAATGCTTTTGTTTGTAACATCAAAAGACTGGACACCTCCTATGCAGCACATATTAGTTAAATCACTTATGGCAAATCCAAGCAAAGGAGCAAGTTGCAGCCTTGAAGGAGACTGATGGTTGTCTGCATATGCTGATAAGAACCGTTCTGAGCTCCAAAGTAAATGGCTAAGTGGAAAATTCAAAGTACATATAGAACTTAGATCTACCCTGTCCAATTCAGTAACCATCAGGCACATGTCTGGATTGAGAGGGGCAGTAAGTGTTAGGAGATTGCAAATACATTTTGTGAAAATAGAATGGAAAATATCTCTTTAATGTATTTTATATTTGTGAGATGTTAAATGATAATATTTTGTATATATTACATTCAATGAAATAGATTATTACAATTAATTTGACTAATTGCCTTTTACTTTTTGGTAGTTGTTCCTAGCCAATTTAAAATACATATATGACTTTCATTATATGTTTTTATAGCAACACTGTACTTGAGTGGGCTACCACAAATACACACACACCTTATTTGTATGATGCATGGAAAATTTCTGGAAGGAAACACAATAAACATTTAACAGTCATTGTCTCTGGTGGACAAATAGGGTATCTGAGTGGAAGGAAGAATTATTTTATGCTATTTCTTTGCAAAGTTGAATAAAGAATAGGACCCTGTAGTGAGTTTAAATAATACTACAAGAAGTAAATAAATTGGCACAGTTCTAGGGCTGTACAGTTTGTAAAGTGCTTTCTCATCCACTGTATCCTCTGCATTAAGAAGGACCAGACTAAGTTCAGGTGAACTAGATGTGAGCAGAAGGTCAGTGGGGGGTCTCTGGGCAGGCTGCTTACATGGACCTGGCCCAGCTTTGGGGGCCCCTTTGTCCTTCCTCCTGTTCTCCTACCTGACATCTTAAAGCAGATATAATGGCTGCTCCAGGCTGGCGCTCCAGAAGCCATCTTGGACCATAAGAGAGCTTTAAGGATGGAAATCACATACCAAGATGCTGGTGCAAAAGAAAAATGATCACTGAACTGCCATCTTGGGCAGTCCAGGCTCAGTATGTACTGACAACCTCTATATTCCTTCTACATGGTGAGGAGAAGAAAAGAAATATCTATCTTGTTTGTGCCACTCTTTTGGGTTTTCTGCTGATTAAAATCTAATCCTAAGTGAAGCACTAGATTTGATGCTGATTGACCATGTGACTTAGGAGAATATGTGCCCCATCACTGGGACATGTCCCCAACTGCATAGAGGCAGAAGCAGGAGTAAGTGTGGCCCATGTGATATCTGAAGAGGGCTTGGTTTCATGGGCTTGAATAAACATGAGGGAAGCAGTGTTGGGAGTGGATGCGGCAGAATCCAAGCTGGGAAACCTCAGTCCCTGCCCCCACAAGAAGAGGTCAGAAGTTTGTAAAAACATAGGTGTCAACCATAGCATTGTTTTGAGGTCTCTGAAGCTTTAGTAACTTGGGAGGTACTACTTTAATTAATATAACACAAAATTACTAAAAAAATTTCTGCAGCTGCCCTTGCAATGGGGTCCCTGAATCTTAATCTTCATATTGTTCCTATATATTCAGTCATCACCTCCCCTCCTTTGCAGTCAAACATCATCATGTAACTTCTAAGGCCTGGTATAGGACATCCTTCAGTCAGCAATGCTATTACCAGCATGTCTGTCCCATCACCTCACAATTCACAGTGACTCACTTCTAACCTTGTCTCCTCTACAAACTCTGCTTGGATTTATACAGTCTCTGGAGAGGGTGACATTCTGTGTTCTTATAAGAGCTCCACCTCATCTCTATGTCAGCATTTACCTTGTTGATATACCATCTCTACTCCCTCCCAGCTGTAAGTGGCAAGAAGGCTTGGAGGAGGTCCAATGTGCTCTCCCATATTGCTGTATACATGGAAAGAATTCTGTAAATGTCAGTTGAATGACTGTGTTAATGTAAGGCAGCTGAGAGAAAAAAGTATTAGGTATCACTCCCAGCATGACCCTGAGCTGTTGAACATAGAGGATTTCACTCCACCCAACTTAACCTAGGCATGAGTAGTAAGTGACATTATTGTTGGGAGCCCTGCCTGTGCATTGACTTTTCTCAACAATATCTTTGACAAGTAGACAGCTCTGGGTCTTCCAGCCAGCATTTCCACCCTGGGAGGAGGCAAGTGGCCACCATAGCACTAGCACTGTGCAAAAGAAGACCTCCTCACCCATGACTGATGCTCTGGTTCTGAGCTTGGGTGGGAGTGGACATGTAACCACTAAGCTTGCTCCAGCTCTGGGCTGCTGAGGCTGTGATGAGACAGCCTGGATCATGTCTGATCACCCTTGTCACCCCCAATGTGCAGTGAAAGAGTCCACCAGAAGACATTCTTTGTGTTCTGTTCATAACAGGCTCCCCAGGATGCTCCTTCCACCCAATGCCAGCTTAATTTGGAACTTCTTCACCTGGGAACAGGCCAAGCACTTGCTGATCCTAGACTCCCCTCTTTTTTATGAAAACTAATTATATTTTTCAAAACAAAAGGAACTGAGAGAAGAGTATATTGCTTCACATTTTTGTCAATTTCTTTATAAATTGATTTATATTTATGCACTGTATAAACCTTCTTCACCTGGAAACAGGCCAAGTCTTTTTCCATCTTAGAGCCCCCTCCTTGCCTACCTGCACTGATCTTCCCTTAACACATGCATCTATGTTGGAATCATCTTTAAGACTGTGCACAGAGAACAACTACTTGGCATCTTCTACAAAGCTCAAACTTTGGGGTCAGCTTGACCTAGACTACCCACAACATCAATTAATTTGAGCCACCTGCCTCTTATTCTAACTATAATGTGAAGCCATTGGAAGTTTTCATGCCAGAGAGTGATCATATCTGACTTTCATTTAATTTCAAAATCTTCATGGTGCAGACTGAGAAATGAGATTTAAGAAGGAAATTGTCTCTCAGGATCACACAGCCAGTAAACTGTTCTGTTGTGTTTGGTGTTCCATGTTATGAAACACCTCTTCTTATAAATCTTCCATCTATGAGTTTCTTTTACCTATTGAGACCCCAGCCTGTGTCTTTTACATCTCACATCACATACACTTGATGACCCAGGAAGTAGAATCTAGAATATTCCCCATTGTGTAGGTGGGGAGTCTGGGGAGGTGTTGAGAGGTAAAATGACAAGACCAGGATCACAAAACTGATGAGAAGTAGCCAGGTTTGATTCCAGCTCTTTTCTTTATGCCAGGAGTTCTGTCTGCACCCAGCCCTTTTCAGGTAGCTGTAGGGAGGGAAATGGTGAAACTATGTCCAGTTTACAGGATGACATGATTGAGTGGGATGAGTAGTCAGCAATCCTGAGGGGACTTCATTGAGGTCTTATCGTTGAGGGCTCTCACACTTCCTTGAAGATCAACTCACTTTCTTGGAGATAGAGGACAACAGAACTTGGAACTCTGGTAACCAGGCACTAAGATTTCTCAGATAGCCCCCTACCCAGCTCACTTAGCCAGAGATGCTCAAGAGAGCAAGATGGTCTCCTGCTGCATTCCTAGGTCCAGAAGTACTGGCTTCAGGAATATTGGGAGTAGGACCTTTTTTTCATCAATATAGACATTGGATCAGTCCTCAACCACAAAGCCACTGGCATTTGGCCAGGAGGTTCTGAAAGGTAACATAACACAGCCCAGGGTCATCTAGTTCGGTCATGCCACCACTTTCATCCTACCTGGGAAGCCCCCAATTCCTCCTTCTTTCAGTGTGAGGGAGGCATGAGGAACAGGAACATCTTGGGTGGGAGCAGGCTGTCAGGGTTTGGAAACGTGGTGGTTCCTTCAGGTTCACATCTCAGGTCATAGGTGGCTGGTGAGAAGTCAAGTGTTGGTGGAGGAGGTAGCTGTCATTCCAAATGTTAGCCCTGGGCCCAATAGCTGTCATTTCCATGCCCAGTGGCCTGGAGATATGTGCAGACTCCATTCTGTGCCTGATCTGGGTCATGGAGTTAGTATGGTATGCTCTCCCTGTGGCTATTGCCAAGCAGCCTCCTGACACCTTCTGTCTGCTAGAGGGCACTGTGTTTTACTGAGCTCCACACAGAGAGTTGGTGAAGAGCAGCTCAAGGGAGCCTACCAGTGCTGCAACCAGATTAGAGCATATGGGTAGCATCCCTGCACCAGAGTCCTGAGACACCTGGGGAAGGCTGCTGTGCCCGGATCCTACCTGGCACCTTCCTCTAGAGCTCTCCCATGGATTTGTCATCTCTGTGGTCCACAGTCCCACTTCCAAAGGCATCTGAGCCTCCGTCTCTCACCCACCCCACCACTCTGGGAAGCCGTGTTCTTGGCCAAGTGGAAAGTCACTTTCCACACTTTTGTAGGAGCATCTGAAAAAAGATACCAATATTGTTGCAACTGTTGCTGAAGCCCAGATTACCTTTGCATTTTTGTTGTTATTTTTATTGTCACTACCTGAACACAGATGTCCCCTGGAGCAGTTGACTGGACTGTCCTTCACACCTTCTCTAAGCCATACAGATCTCCATGTCTAAAGGGTGGTTTGATTCTCAAGGACAAGGACTCATTTTATGATATAAAAAGGCTCACTTTATGGCATGTGTGTGTGCAAAATGCACATTCACATAACACATCCCCTTGAAATTTCCAGACCAGGAATAGTGGCCTCATTCAGTGGAATACTGTTCCACAAGGGAGGCTGCATAAAGCAATGGTTCAGACTCTCTCTGCTATCAGATCTTGAAGGGATTCCTTTCTGGGTCCATTTCCTCAGTGCTTCAAGGAATATTTTACATATATCTTAATGACCTGTTTCCACTCCCTGCCTGCTGGGACAGACTTCCAGGAATGTGATGGCTGGGCCACACACATGCATAGGGAAATTTAACAGCTTGAGCCATAGAACTTCCCAAAACACTGCAGTGGTTCAGTTCCCTGCATCCCCCAGGCCTGGCTATTAACATTCTCTTTCATTCTGGCCAATCTGGTGTGTGGGGGGGGTGGGGAATGGCACCACTTGGGTGTTTTGTATTGCAATGGTCCCATGAAAGGTGGAATCCCACCAAACAGCCATTTGGGTTTGCTCTTCCCAGAGGCTTCTAGTTAGATCCTCAGCCCTGCACAGTTCTTTCTCCTACCTGGAAACTCTTGGCATCTGTCCATTTCCTGGAGCAGGGATCACTATGGCTGCAAATTCTCAGAAGTCCCTCTAATGCAAAAGACAGAAAAATCAGTTTGTTTTTGGAAATCAAAGTTGTTCTCCTAATCTCTGATTTCTCTTCACACTGCATCCAAAGTTGGGAAGATGAGATGTGATCAGACCCTTTCCCTCCATATGTGGAGCAGACCATGCCTCACATAGGACTGAGGGAATATCACATGGCCCCAGCATGGATAGCTCTGAGTTCTGACCTGTGTGACCCTGAGCAGCCACTTGAGGATTCCTTAACTCAAGAAGGTAACAATTTTTGAGGACTCATGGGGATCAAGTTCTTTCCAGGAAGTGAAACAGGGAGGTCCTACTACTCATCAGCTAACAGAATAACAGGAAAGGTCTAATAATACAATTATTTCCTCATGTCAATTCTACTTTTTAAAAATACATTTTACTTTATTTATTCTATTTATTTTTAAAATTTATCCCCTCTTGGTTGTTCTCTTGTCTGTCTGCTCAATGTTTACTCACCTTCTCCAGGAGGCACCAGAAATTGAAACCAGGACCTCCCACATGGGAGGCAAATGCCCAATGGCCTGAGACACTTCTGCTTCCCATGGACTGTGGCATCTGCTGGCTTTGTGGCATCTGTGCATATAGGCATCTCCTCATTGCTGCAGGGTGCAGCCTCTAGCTCTCATTGAGGTGGGGTATGGACATCTACCTCTCATTGCAGTAGGTGTGGCATCTAGCTCTCATTGCAGCAGGTACATGCATCTGCTTGTCTTCTTTAGGAGGCATTGGGACCCAAACCTGGGACCTCCCATGTGGTAGGTGGGTGCCCAGCTGGGTGAGCCACATCTGCTTTCCTCAATTCTACTTTTGAAGCCAGGAACTTGTTCTGTTACAGGCACTCATGCCCCACTTCTTGCCTCAAGGCACAGAGGGTTAGGGTGTTGCAGATCTGCCCACCCCCCATGATCCTGGGGTTCATGGAACAAGTGCTGAACATGTGCTCCTGCTCTACCCCTTCCCAGTATGGAAAAAAGTTAGCATGGAAGATGGCCCAGAACAGCCACATACACACCAAAATTCAGACCCTTGGGAGAAGCTTGTGGAACACCAGTGCCTGCCATCCTGGAGGGTGACCCAGCCTATGTAAACCTCTTCCTGACAACTCAATCAAACAGGTTCTGGGCCAACTGTTTATAAGGTAAGTGCCTGCCCTCCTCCAAAGTGATGGCTCTGCCACCCCCCAGCTGTGTGTCTGGGGAACATCACTGCAGCCCCTAGCCTAAGTTTGCTCCTCTGAAAAGTGGGGTGGTAGCAATAACAACTTCCCAGGGTCCTCATCAAGACTAAATGGGCTGAACCATTGAAGGTGCTTCCCTGTGCCTGCTGTGCAGAAAGGGAGGTTGGGGGGGATAATTTGTCAACATGTAGTAATTTCCTCTCCACCTGAAGAAGTTCTGCTTCAAATAACCCTTTGGGATCCTGAATTCCTATTGAATGGAGATTTGAGAGTCCATCTAGTGGGCCCCAAACTTGAAGTAGCCTGAGCTGGGATCACCAGCAGCTGGTGGAAGAGCCATTACTTTATGGGGATGGTGCAGCTCAGGTCTCCTTCATTCCACAAATATCTAGGAAGTGTTATTTATGTGCAGGTATTTTCTAAGGCCTTTAGCTGACTTCACTGAACAAAGCTGGAAATGTCCCTGCACAGCTGGGCTTCCCTTCTAGTCAGGTAGTGAAGCAGCAACACTAGACAATAGCAACAGGAGATGCAACTGGATATTTATAGGTGGCACCCTCATGTCTCCTCCAGATATAGAAATCACTGCACTTTTGGTGATGGGGTTGGAGAATGCAAGGAATGTCTGGAAAAGTGAGTGAGCTCTGGTTGAGGAGTGAGTTACTCCTTCTTCCTAGATAAGATGTGCCTGTGGGTCAGGACATTCCATTGCTCCATCCACCTTCTGTTTTTTAGGGGGAGGGTTTGATTCAAAGAGATAAGGTAGACCTGTCACCCTGGGGTGGGGTAGGAGATGGCATCAAGGACATTTTCCTGGAGGAGGAGCTGTGTGACTCCTGTTCTGAGAACAGGTAAGTCTTGGATGAGAGTGCAGGTGATGAGGGGGTCCCATGAAAGCAAAGACCCTGACACAGGCAGCAGCCCCTGTCCTGCCCTGCAGACCCACCCAGGCCTCATCTCCATCTGCTCCTTCCCTCTTATCCCAGGAATACCAGGTCCTTTCACAGATCCAGGTCCTATAGTCAAGCTGCACCTATGACCACCTGGTCCTGATGAGAAATTTCATTCCTGGTTTGGGGCATTGGAACAACTCAGTGAGACTGAAAGGTGAGGGCAGGGCAGAAAGTGGGCAACAGCAGGGAGCAAACTCCCTTATTCCATGGTTTAGAGAGCCTGCAGCCAGGGCTCTTGGCCACCATCAGACCTGTGGCCTGGAGACCCCTGGGGCTCTGGGACCTCCTTCAGATGAGACTCTGGGAAGAACCCCTGAGGTGTGGCTTCTGGTAGTCTCACAGCAGCCACCTGCCCTGTAGCAACCATCTGTCTCATGAATTGTGCCCCTGTCCCTTTCAAACAGCAACACACCAGGCCAAAAACCTCCCATATGTGCTTCAAACCCAGGGCAGGCAAGTGCAGTTGCCTCAGGGCTCAGTGTCACTTCAGTCTCTGAGAGGGCTCAGGGAATTGGCAGTTTAGTTGATTTAGGAGAGGATCCCTGCTCCACTCCTGACCAGCTCTGTGACAGGGTCAAGGCCCCATTGTTCTGGGCCTTGTATTCCCTTGAAGAAAATGGGTGGTGCTGAGTGATCTCTCCAGCAGCTGGTGCTCATTGCTCCTGTGGATTGAAGGAGAACATGAAGGGGGCCCAGAGCCCAGAGGGAAGTGGGACCATGAAGTGTGGATAGGGTCCTGTTGGAGAATTCAGGTGGGCCACACTTCCTTCCATCCACCAGGGACCCACCACTGAGTCCAGCAATAGTGGCATCTCACACTCAAATGTCCAGCTCCAGTGTGGCTCTGACCTCAGCAGTGTGGATGCAGCTTCCTCATCCCCAAACTTGTGGCCAATGCCTCCAACAATGATCAGGAAATCCATATGGGCCTTGACCCAGAGTCCCTGATGGCAGGAAGAAAGTGTCTGCCTGCAGCTTCTCCCTGAAGACCTATCCTGTGGTCCTCCCTTCCCAAACACAAAAGGGGTGGAGGAGCCCTACCATAAAAGAAAGCTTCTTAAAACCCTCTGGAAACCATTGCCAGCCTGGGATTTCCACCAGGCTCCATGGCTTCTCCTGATCTTGCTGTCTCCCAAAGTTTGGGGAATTGACCCCCACTTCATGCCTGGAGTTGCCAGGAGTCACCTCAACCTCTAGCATTACCTCCTCCTCTTTGGCCCAAGGACACATTATGTACCCCAGAAACTTGGGCCCAGGGCCACTCTATAACAAGCAGGTGTGTGACTACTGCATCATCCACATCAGCCTTGATGTGGTCAATGGCAACAATTATAAGAACATCCTGGTGAGCTTGGCATGTGGCAGTCACCTGAGGCCCCTCATGGGGTCAGGAATTATATGAGGAATGATTGGCATGTGCCTTCTCTGCCATCTTGGAGCTGCCATCTTAGTAGGCTAGGAAGGACACTCAATCAGATCTGGAAAGAGAAAAGACTACATACAAAGGTGATCAGGAGATTTGGAGACTTGAAGCTTCCATCTTGGGGTCAGACAGCCTGGGAAGACCTCACAGGGGCAACCCCTGAGAGGAAGGAAGGTCAGGGACAGCCTGGAAAACCCCAAGTACAATGTGGCAGTCTGATATTATTTATGAATTCAAAAAATAAAAGAGATATTGATTATGTTTGTAAATTTGTCCATTTCTCTGGGCATGAGACCCTTTGATTGTATTAGATTCAGCTGAGATATCTAATTAAATTGTGTTAAGATTAGGGCTTTGATTTGACCATGTCATTTGAGTGCAACTCAGTGCTGAGTCCCAGCTCCCTTGGGCTGATAAAACAGACTCTCACACAGAAGTGGACAGCTCATTAGACACAGCAGAACCCCCAGGAAGAGAGATGAGCCTGATAGTCTACAGCTGACCTTGTGAAGAGAACAGAGCAGCCAAGCCCAGAAAGAAAATGAGCCCTGGGAAGAGAGATGAGCTTTTGCCAGCCTACAGCTGAGATCAGAAGAAGCTGGAACCACAGAGCCTTAGGAGGAAAGAGGAAGGCTGGACCGTCATAGACATCACCCACCATCTTGCATCAAAATGTGGCAACAGACTTTGGATGAGAAAGTACCTCTTAAGTAACCTTGAGTTGGACTGTTTAGGGCCTTGTGACTATAAACTTCTACATGAAATAAATGCCCTTTACAAAAAGCCAACAGATTTCTGGTACTTTGCATCAGCACCCCTTTGGCTGACTAATACAGCAGGTTCTTGGACCACTTGAGTAGTTGTAAAGAGGCCAAGGGTAAAGGTGCAGGGGTCAGGAGGTGAAGTGAGGTCTGAGAGGAGATAGGGGCTGGGTCACACTGGGCCCTGTGTGGGGCAGACCAGGAAAGCCAGATAGGGGTTGATGCTGACATCCTGGTGCAGAGAGTAGGGACTGCCACAGGGTGTGGCAGTGAGGGCACCTGACCCTGGGTAGATCTGCCTGTCATACCACCCCAGTCCCACACACACATCTGGCTGAGATGCTCTGTTATACTCCTGCCCAGGGCTGCACTTCTCTGGCCCATATGGAGCTGGGGGGGGGGTGGTAACTAAACTGTGACTTGTATGACCCTTCATCTGAGCCCTGCCTGTGCCCAGGCACTCAAGGTGAGGCAGGTGTGGTCTATCACCTGCCCTAGCACAAGCCCAACATGTGGTAGTCCAATGGGCTTCCAGCTCCTTTTCCTCCATGACATCCAGGCTTGGCCTAGATGTCTGTGCTTAGAGTTCTCTCATATTGTCATCCTGGAGGAGTTTGTTCCAGGGTGCAGATCCCAGGGGAAATGAGATGCCTGAGGTTTCCTGGGAGGAGGTGACAGAGACCTGTCCAGCCTGTCCACATCCCTCTCCAACACTCTCCTTTATGGTGTCCCTGTGTCCTTGGAGCTCTTGAAGGCCATTAGTGTTGTGCAGGTTGAGGACCCAAGGGAGAGGACTCAACCCTCAGGGGAAGGAGCTGTAAGACTGAGGGGAAGTTCTTATAGAATATGGGGTCTCAAAGGATTGGAGAAGTCATCCTCATTCCATGGAGGTCTCCCAGGGGAGCATAATAAGTCAGTAAGCCACCAATTCACCCGGCTCTGTCTGGAGGCTCAGAGCCCTTTGCTCAATGATGACAGAGCTCCAAAGGCCTTCCAGCTACAGCTCTTGAGGGAGCTGGCTCAAGCACCCAAGTCCTGATGGCCTGTCCTGACACTCCCCAGCTGACCTGCCAAGATAGGGCTCTGGCTGTGATCTGCAAGGCCATGGAGAAGCACAACCTGAAGGAGGACAATCCAGAGGAATACAAACTGGTGAAAGTGATTTCAGAGGATCAAAGTAAGTCAGGGGTCTCATTGTAGAGCACAGCAGGGAGGGGTGGTCCCAGCACCACATCTCAGCCCCCAGAATGGAAGCCATCTGCCACAGAGTACCTGCCAAAAGGGTGATGGTCAGCATCTTCCACATATCCTTACCTGTCCTGAGAAAGCCCCTAGTGCCCACAGTGATTTCTTTCCAGGCTCCATATCCCAGCATTATACCCTCCTGGGAGGTTACCTGGACAGTAAGGAACTGAGCTGAAAGCTGTCATCCTTCAGGAGCCAAGCAAAAGGCCTTCTCCACTTGGCCATTGGCCATGAGGCCAAGCCTACAGACTCTCTTCACAGAGTGTCCTCTGGCTAGGATGTGTTGTGTTGTGCATAAATAACTAGTCATGACTACTGTGGGAACAAATGACAATATTAAAATCCATGCAGATATGATGCTAAAAACAAAGCAAAATCACTTTAATCCCCTTTGGAACTTCTGGGGAGCCAAATCCATATTCACAGCAGAGACGCAAAGCCAGGCAGTCTGGGGTCTGGGTCGAAGGAGCAGCTACTTATGATCTCTGTGCCTGTTTCTCATCCCCAATGGGTGAGGAAAACAGTCAATGTGACAGCACATAGTATGTCCCTGTGCCTAAAGGGTAAATTTATTTCCTTTTTGGTGAGCTGATCATGCTCTCTCAAGCATTAATTTTGTTATTCTTGACTGCCTGGAAGTTGTTTTTAAAATCTTCTCTTTCCTTCATCACCCTTGTGGGGAGATGGTGAGGGTGGGTGGGACCACATACTAAAGAAAAGGAAGAATGAAGTTTAGAGGGGATAAGGATCTAGAAAAAGAGGCATGCATTTGAGGCAGAAGCAGGAATTCCAGGGCAGCATTACCTTACAGCAGGCTCTAGTCCAGAGGAGACAGGTGGAAAATAGAATCAGAGAGGAAATCCTTGCTTGCTGTGAGATACCCCAAGGCATGAAGGATTCCCTGGCTCCCTGCTCAAGAGGCCTGGCTCTAGTCTGCCAATTCCTGGGTTTCAGTAGCCTGGTACCAAGGAGTGTGGGATTCAGGGGACATGTCTTCATTCTATAAGGCTTATTCCAACTCTAAGATCACTGTCAGTGAAGGCATTGAAGTGTGGGGAGTGGGGTGGCCAGATTGAAGGGCCCTCTGACATCTCTAGACTGAGGTTGCCAGTGGTGGAGACTCATCATTTTTCAACAAGATTCCTTAGGATCAAAGCTTCATGAGTCTTGCCTTTGGGCTTGTGTCAATCAGAGGGGTCCTTGGTGGTTCTGGATTTGGATTGGGTGACTCATTTATTTGGCTCAGACTGGCCCTCATGGTGACCAGAAGAGGTAGGGTGGTCTGTAGCCCCAGTACCACAGCTGATTGCCCTTCTTCCCATCTCCACCAGAACTGAAGATCTCCGACAGTGCCAATGTCTTTTATACAATGCACTCACTGGGTATGTATCATTTCCTCCTGACCAAATGGTCTTTACCCATCGGGACCAACATCAATAAAGGAGCCCACTCAACCATTCTGTGGGGGAAATAGAAGGGACTTATGTTCCCAGAGGGCAACTACTAATAGGCCCTGGTGTCTGCCAACCTCAGGTTCACTCTTCTTGGTCTAGCTGGTCAGGAGGGTTATACATCCCAAACCAAAATATGCCAAGCCAAGTGAGCACATCTCTCCCAACCACTCAGCCTGGGCCTACACCTGACCTCTCCTGCTGACTGGCATGACCCTGACCCTTGACAGGCTGTCCTGGACTCCAGTGGACCACTTGCTGCCTTACTGAGAACTGCACTCTCATGGATGCCCACCCATGATGCTCCCAGGGTTCCCATCCCTGCCTCACCACACTCTAGCCTTTCCATGGTGGACCAAACATTGTATCATCAGAACCTAACAGGAGTGACTGCTTTCCTGCCTACCTCACCCTAGTCCCTCACCCCTAGTGTTACCAGATTTAATCTAGGTTCTTGACTTATGCTGCAGAAATGAATTTCAAAGCGTGTCAGGTGAGTGAGGCCAGTAATTTATTAAGGTAGGGAGAGAAGAGAAATTGGAGAATATAGCAGTCATGGGTCCCCGGTAGAGGTTAAGGGGCTGAAGAGTGACAGAGAGCTGATTAATAGACTACAATTTCCCATTATAGATTATAAATGCCCAGGTTTTACTTGCATGTTGGTCTGTGCAGGGGGTACATGGCAAAAGCAGGGTGCAGAAGCCACGAGGGCCTCAACAGCAGCAGCAGGGCACAGAAGCCACTGGGAGCAGGAGCAGGGGGGCAGGAGGGCAACAGGGGTCAGGAACAGGAGCAGAAGGAGTGATTTGACCTTTACACCTGCCTTTTAAACAATTAATTATTCCACCCCTTTGCTAATGGCCTGGAAGGAGTCCCAGGTGTTTGCTGTTTTGATTGATTACCCCACCCATCAATCCCCTGGGTGGGGCCAATGATAATGTCCTGGGAGAATTATCTGGAGCTTCTCCTGGCTTCCAGGAGAAATCTTGTGAGGATCTTCCAGCAGCCATCTTGGGGTATTGATGTCCTTTCACCAGGTTCCAGATCCATTTATTCATTCCCTATATGAAGCCTGCTTCATTTCCCTTTATCCTTTAAGAATAAAGCCTGCTGCTTTATTCTTAAAGGGGTGCTTAAAGGAGATGTTCATTCTTCTGTAACTACTTCCTGTTGGTTAGGGGCACTAGGCCCTACCTGACAAAGTGTAAAACTTTGTCCTCCAGCTTCCTCAGTTGGAGGAAGATGGATCTGGCATTCTGGGTGAAGCTGGATGAAGTCCCCATATGGCTAACAGGATGTTGATTCCAGAAGAAAAAACTTGATTAGAACTTTGAGAATATATGGTCCCATTAAGAGGATACTGGACCACAAAAGTAAAAAGTCTAGGTGCCTGTAAAGGCTGCATTTTCCTGAAGTTGAAGGGAAACAGTATTCTTTCAGTTGCATTATGTTGTTGGTTAAATTCAGAGAGAAGAGATTGCAATAGACAATCCCTTTATTAGGTATAAATTGCTAATCCTAGCTCCTATGGTAGGAAAGGAATGAGAAGAGGCATTGCCCTTTTTAGTTAAGCTATAGGAAATGAAAACAAAGTTTCTTAAGCCATGTCTGGTTTGTCCTCCCCCTAGCAATAGGCATCTGGGCTAGAGTTAGAGGGAACAGTTGCCTTTGACATAGACACTATTTAGCTTTGTCTTTTGAAGACGTATTTCAGGCCATCCAATGACTGGCACTCATGCATTTTGTCAGATGCTTCTGGTGAGCTAGCACTTTCTTGGGTAGCTGTCTTCACTCAGGATTTGTGCTCCAAGCTGGAAGTTCTTTTAACTTTAATAGCTGTGGGAGTGCTCAGAACTACAGAGTAAATTTCCTTCCACTTTGGCTCTAATTGAGAGAGAGAGAGCTGTTTTCTTGCCAGGTTTTGATTGAAAACTGGTTTCCAGGTCCTGGGTGAGGAAAGGTTGCCCACGGACCATCTCAAAATGGCTAAGTTTTTGAAGTGGGTCTTAGCCACCTCATTTGCCATTTATTTCCCTTCTGGTGGGAAATGCTTAGCCCTGACAGGATAGCATGTGGGTGAAGTTTATCTGTCAGGCCTCCCCAGGGTATGATCCCCACATCTGTGCAAGGGAGTTTAAGGGGGGGAGGATGATTAAGCCTCCCATTGTTTGAGTTATTAATTGCACACAGGGAGAAATTCTTGGTAACTTTTTGTTTTCATCAGTTCTTTTAAAAAACCCATTTAGCTAAGCTGGTTAGGGCATCTCTCCCCAGATGAGTGGCTTGGTGAAGTCTATGTAGGACTTTCCACTGCACTGCTCCTGGAAGGTAGACTTGAGTGTCTTTAGCAAGCCACCCATTAGCTTCCAGGGTGAAACCCAGGCTAGCTGCCTTGGTTTGTTCATTTAGGATATACTTTGGAATGTTAAGTACTGGTACAGGTGCTGGAACAAGGGTAAGAAGGATACCTGGGTTAAGCACATTCATTAACTACTTAGAAAATGAAGTTTACCAGGACTTTTAACATGTCCAATGTCCCTCTGCATATGATCTAGAATAGAAAAGATATCACCATAATCATCAGGCATATATTTAGAGTAGGAGATAGGTATGGTACCTAGTATTAATTAATGCACTACTCAATGCATAAGTTTTTCTTTGAGCTGTAATTAATAGATTTAAGTTCCAGGTTTGCAATACCTTACATGTTATCTCTCCATGAGAGCAGGCCATAATGCCAATTGTGTTTAAGTTCTACTCACAGTACTCTGGTGATCATTGCTCCACTCAGTATGTCTTTCACACACCCAAAATGTTGCAGCACTGTTGACCCTAGAGAGAAGCTAGGAAAGTAAGTTCCAGTATTTCACTGGCCTGTTGCATAACACTCTTCAGCACTGTGAAACAGTGCCAGTTAGAGGCAATGTCCATTGTACATTTGGCTATATTGAGCCATCATTGGCTGCTGCAGGAGTTTGAAACTGCAATGTAGTCTCCTTCGACTTCCAGAGCACAACCAGAGATGTAGTAGACAACGTTATTGTTTAGGGGTCAGTGGCCAACCTAGCCAACAACTCAAATGGAGAGGCAAGTGTATTGAAGGCCTGGTTCAAATGCACAGGAGAATTTGACAATGCTGAAGTCTATTTTCTTGATTTTTATACACTTATACCATGAAGACGTTAACTAGCAGGTATTTTACTTTAGCAATACAGGAACAATAACTCCATTTTTCTTTAAAATGAAAACTGAAGATTCCCAATGGAATCAAGATTATCCTTTGACACCACCACTTGAATATGCGGATTGAGGTTTTGACAGGTTACACCACTATGAAGCTACTTTTTGCCATTAATATCAATTTAGGCTTTTAGTTAGTAATGGCTTTTGGGAACTAGCCATTTAATTGCTTCAGTTTAGAGGATGCTTTTTATAAACTCTTTATAATTAACTACAACCTCATAGACTGGTTAATTTACCTTAGAAGTGTAAGATAACATTTAAAGGATTTCTTTGAAGACATCTTTTGGTTACTTTAATTTGCACTGTGACCATGCAGTTTTGCACAATAATTTCATTCTTTAATTATTGGCTTTATAACCAAAATGTCCCCAATGCTTTAATATAATTTTTCTTTGCTTTAGAACTTTATTTTTTACTTTGACCTTAGCAGACCTTGGATGAGCAAGACTAATTCTACGTGTACTCACTGAGGCTATTGAAGCCTTAGGGAAACTGATTTTTCTCATGAATTGCCACTTTTAGGAATCCCCAACAGTCAGGGCAGGAGGGATCCTTCACTTCTCAGTCCTCAGAGATAATAGGACTCCAGCTGCTGCTGGACTGGAAGAGTGGACGTTCAACTCTGAGGGTCAAGAATTCCACTAGGCAGCAATTTAGTTTGCATTTGGAGCCACAATAGAAAGCAGGGTCACTAAGACCAGTAGAACAAGAGACAGGGATGTCTCAAGTTTGCTTTCCCCTGAGCTTTAGGGGTAAAAGCTATTATGGGATAATCATAAGCAAAGACAAGGGGCGATGCTGGGCTTGAAGTGATCACAAACAAAGCTATGTTCAGTTTAAGATTTATACTTACCATAGTAGATTTAGGCTAAATCTACCCAGTTATAATTTCAGTTATTATCTTTCTGTTGTTTTATAATATAAAAGCATCTATAAATGATATTAACTCTTAGTTACACTTTCTAGTAAGTTTTTACTTTAAGGCAAATTGGGTACCTTTATTACCTAAGCCACAAAAATATTATTAGTAACAACTTTGCTAAATTTTCTGCTTTTTAAGCAGTTGAACTAATTCTACTTGTGATTTATACATTAAATCCACTTGCAAGGAAGTATTGACATAGAAAGACTCATTTTTAGGTTACCTTTCACTGTTACCCAATTTTTTTTTTTTTAAAGATTTATTTATTTATTCATTTATCCCCGCCTTGCTGTTTGTGCTTGCTGTGTCCATTCGCTGTGTGTTTTTTCCGTGTCTGCTTATCTCCCCCTTGCTGTGAGGTCCTGCTGCATCAGCCCATCGCGCCGCGCGGGCCGGCCTGCTCTCACAAGGAGGCCCCGGGAAGCGAACCCCGGGCCTCCCATATGGTAAATGGGAGGTCTATCGATTGAGCCACACCCACTTCCCACTGTTACCCAATTTGTAACAGGTGAACCACAAATCTCATTTCCTAGGCACAAGCAAACTGACAAAGTTAAACAGAGATTTCAAAGTTGAACACATAGTAAGGCACAAATTAAAACAAAAGAGAGAACTTTATACCCTTAGCATTTGTAGGAACTCTTTGATCTTAATTGGTGACACACGAGAATTTTTATTTTCCAGGAGAAGTTTACTAACTGGTTTGGATCTTGATCTCCAGTCACACCTTTTATAGGCACAACTGAGTTTAAACAAATGGAAGTATGAGGTGTATTTCCTCATTTCTTTAAGGAGCATGACATGAGACAACTGGAATTCAGGGTCTTAGACAGAGGCTGCTCTTAGCTATACTGTGGCCATGTAGACCAGCAGTAGGCAGAATCTCCTGATTCTTGCAAAGACACTCCTATGGGGAGTTTACTGGTGGGCTAGAGACCATGCCCATTATTCTAGGAAGAATGTAGAATGAAGAAGCACTTTTTAGTCAACTGATCTGGCATCCCAGAGTCCAAGTCTGACTAAAATGTTCACCACTCCAAATTTGGAGCTGATGCCCTGGTTCCAGCATCCTGAAATCCAGAACCTGGGGCTCACAGGTGTCCCTGTGGCTGACCTAGGTCTTGGGAGATGCCCAAACCCTGAAGTTCAGACCAAAGCACTCAAGCCAACTGGTGGAAGACAGAACAGTTGCCCCAAACCGAAGCATCTGAGATGATGTTTAGCTGCTGTCTGAGTGGATGGGCCCAAGGAATTTTCTTGGGGACCATTCAGAATTACTGCTCTGCTTCTCAGCACCCCTGCATTTCAGGGTCTGAGACTGACTGCACTGATACCCAAACTGAAGCATCTGAGATAAATCTTAGAAGATGTTTAGGCTGCTCTCTGAATTGAAGCACCCAAGATTTCTCATGTCTTAAGAGACATTCAGAGTTATGTCTCTGGTTCCTGCCACCTCGGGAATCAGAGACACTGCCACCAGGCAATGCTGGGAACATTATGTACTTAGGAGACAGAATGAACAGCTTTCAGTGTCGGTTTTTTGGACTGAAGCTCCCAAGCCGAATTGTGTTCCTTCTTCCTATTCTTACAGAGGCCTTAAAAAGCATTCTTGTGACTTTACTGTTTTGGTAATTTCTCAGTTACAGGAGCCATCAAAAGGCCATTAAGTAATTAGAGATCAATTGTTCTAGCTAACAGGCCTTGTGGCCCTGAGGCAATTAACTTCTTCACTAGCAAATGTATTTTCAGTACTTCTTCACTAGCAAATGCATTTTAGTATTCTAAAGCATTTTAACACAAACCTGTAAGGAGAAATTCAGTAGTAGGAAGGTAAAACAACAGGGGTAAAAGTTAATTATGAGAGGAGTCCTGGCCTGTTAACCCCTTGAGGAAGGGAACTCCCATGGCATCCACCTTGGTTCTGCTTGCTGCTGCTTAAGGCAGGTCTGCAAAGGCATTAGGGGAGATGGTGGTAGAAGGCAATGGCCTGAGGGCAAAGCAGCCTGGTTACTAAAAGGGCTTGAAAAAACTTTGCAGCACCCAGTGCTGGGTTGGGGGACCTCTGTCTTGGCAGGGCCCCACTTTGAGCCTCTTCTTGGTGCCCCAACCCTCCCGGCCAGGGTCAGGTCTCACAAGTCTGAACATGTGGCATGGATGCAGAGAGTTCCCGTGACCTAGCCCATTCTCTCCTGGGAATTCGTCCTGTGGGGGCTCATAGGTGAACCCATTTAAAATGGATAAGCAAAACAAGACATTAAACAGGCTGTAGGCCATTGTTATTTACACTCACCAATAATCTCCTGGGCTTGGCTCACCAAATATGTTACCAGAGTTGGTCTAGGTTCTTGACTTATGCTGCAGAAATGAATTTCAGAGCACTTCTGGTGAGTGAGGCCAGCAATTTATTAAGGTAGGGAAAGAAGAGAAATGGGAGAATGTAACAGATCATGAGTCCCTGGTAGAGGGTAAGGGCTGAAAAGTGATAAACAGGGCTGATTTATTGACTACAATTTCCCATTATAGATTATAAATGCCCAGGTTTTACTTGCGTGTTGGTCCGCAAAGGGGGGATATGGTGAGAGCAGGGAGCAGAAGCCATGAGGGCACCAAGTGTGGAGTGCAGCAGCAGGGCACTGAAGCTGCCAGGAGCAGGAGCAGGGGGGCAGGAGGGCAACAAGGGTCAGGAACAGGAGCAGGAGGGGTGATTTGACCTTTGCACCTGCCTTTTTAAAAATTAATTAATTAATTAATATTTTAAAAGATGCTTAGATTACATAAATGTTACACAAAAATTAGAAGGATTCCCGTGTTCCCCACCTCCCACAACTCCCACAACATCCCACCCAAACAGCTTTCATTAGTGTGGCACATCACCTGCAATGTATATACACATCCTGGGGCCTTGCCACCAAGCATGGACCATAGTTCACATTGTAGACCACACTCTCTCCCACACAGTTCTGCACACTATATGCTGATGTAAAATGGCCTATATCTGTTGTCATAATGCCACTCAGGACAATTCCCAAGTCCCAAAAAAGCCCCTGTATTACAAATGCTTTTCCCTTCCCTGCCCGGAAAGCATCCAGTGGACACTGGCTCCACCTCACTGTTATAATTTCTTCCATTACTTGAATCATAATATGTCTGCAACAGAATACCAGTGAGTTCGCTCTAGTCCATAGCTCCTCCCCCAATCCTGAGGAGTTTTGGATGGTGATGTCCACTCCACCTCCAAGTGAGAGGGGGCCTATATCCCATGGATACAATGGATGGGATTATCCTTCCTGCAGCTGCAACTCTTTCCATTCCCTGGGATGGCCGCCATCCATCATCATCTCCTCACCAGGTGACATGGGTGAGTCCATTGAGCTGTAGAGTAGGAGTTGCAGCTCCCCAGACTTTCCAGGAACAGCAGGCACATGGGCAGGCCAAAGGCTCCAGTCTCTGGAAGTACATCTACAAACTCCAGCATCGCATATAGGTTTGAACAGAAGGGACTGATGGACCATGTGCAGGGAGGACTTATTTCAGTCCAACTCTGTCACTCTCAGGAGCACAGATTCCAGTGGAGAGCCCACTGATAAGGCATCAATCTCTGGAGCTATCCCCCATTATACAGAACCTGGGTGTCTCCAGAGCCCTCAGAAGCCCCTCTGTTTGGGATGATATCCACTTTGGTGTTCTACGAGGTCCTACTGAAGTGTGCATAAGCATAACCTCTGGGATGACCTCCCAACTCTCTTTGAAATCTCTTAGCCACATGAACTCATTTGTCTTTCCATTTCCCCCTTTTATTCAAGGTCTTTTTACAGTGGTATTGCCAGAAGATACTTGGTGTTAATCCCTTGTTGCCAGTGTCCCACACTGGGGGGAAGGTAATGCATTCATATGCTGAGTTTGGCTTAGAGAGAGGCCACATTGAGCAACAAGGAGGCTCTCAGGTGGCAACCCTTAGGCACTCCATAACAGTAGGCTAAATTTCAATTACAAGAGCAAAGACTCCTGAGGCTGGTCATCAATAACAAGAACCCATTAGTGGACAATCCTCCTTTGCCAGACACTGCCCCTGCACTCGGAGGACTGTTGCTGCTCCCTTGGAGTATGTGGCAGACCTCTCCAGGCTGGGAATTCAGTATTCCCTCATTTATTGAGTGATTGTCCACCTACTGTGACTATGCCCCACCCCATGATCATTTGGACAATTTTATATATCTTTCATGTATATTCAGATGAACTTCCTCCCATGAATCCCCCATCCCAGACACCCCCCACCAATGATCTTCTGCAGCCCCCATTGTAACCGTTCTGTGACCTAAAACTTCCTTGAAGATGAAGCCCATATAATAACCAAATATAATTAATAGGAAAATGAAATAATAATGATAAGCTTAAACGTAAGAAATAAAATAAAATAAGCTTAAACGTAAGAAATTTAAAAGTCAGAAAAAAACCAAAAATAAAAAATGATTAAGGGATTGGGACATTCAAAAAACGGGAAAAAACAAAAAAAAATTTTTTAATTATTATTTTATCATTGCATTATTGGGTGTCCAGTCTGTACCGTGTCACCTTCCCCCTCTCACTCCCCAGTTTCTTCCAAATTTTCATTTAATTTTCAAAGACATTTTAGGTTACAGCAAAGTCACACACAGAATACTAGAGACTCTAATATACCCAACGTCCACCCTTTTCCTCACCCCATTTTGAAACTTTTTTATGTGGATGGTAGCAATGTTATAACTGTTATACAGTTAGTGAAACATAGCTACTAAACATTATCAATGGTTTACTGTAAGGTAATGAAAAGCATTTCCCCTGACCACTAAATACCCCATTTGATCTTTTCTGTTCCTTCCTCCCCATCCCCCTGGGGCACATGACACCCCCCTGCCTTGACTCCTTGGATGACAAGATTCATAGTTACATGCAACAAGAGGTCTTGACACACTGATTATCCTCCCCTGTTAGGATATACCCTTGCTCTTAGAGACACCAACCTGTCTGTTTCTCAGTGAATCGGTCCTCCCAAAGATGGGGGTCCATCTTCTTCCCACTCACCGGGTGGGTCTCCACTTCCTGACACAACACATTATGACAGGATGCACACTCACACACTCCCCAGAAGCCTACTCCAGATGTGCCCCATCTTGAATACCCCCCCAACCTATACCCTAACCTAGTGACACTACCTTGTCATATTGTCATAAGAGCATTTCCACTCCTGCACTTTCAACCTCATACCCACAAATCCCATGTTCACCTAGTCCCTCTCCCATCTCTCCCCCCAGTATCCTGGCTATTCTAACCCACTCTTCCTAATCTACCCACCTGTAAACCCTGCACCACCAAACCCAGTAATATCACTACACACCTGTCCTATCATTCATATGCAGATATACTCTATCACTTTACCATAGATTATGTCTGTATGGGTGATGGCTCACAACCTTCTCTTCTCTTTCTCTCCCTTGTGAACCTGTCTTTCAGAGAATGATTCTCAGAGACCGTTCATTTTCCTCAATTCAAATCAGTGAGGTCATATACTGTTCATCCTTCAATGTCTGGCTTGCTTCACTCAACATAAGGTCTTCAAGATTCATTCATGTTATTCCGTGTGTTAGCACATTATTCCTTCTTACACCTGAGTAATATTGCATTGTATGTAGATACCACATTTTGTTTATCCATTCATCTGTTGATGGGCACCGGGGTTGATTCCAACTTTTGGCAATTGTGAACAATGCCGCTATGAACATTGGGGTGCATATATCTGTTCGTCTTTGCTTTCATTTCTTCTGGGTATATACCCAGCAGTGGAATCGCTGGATCATATGGAAGATCTATTGTTAGTTTTCTGAGGAACCACCAAACTGTCCTCCACAGTGGCTGGACCATTCCACAATCCCACCGACACTGGATGAGGGTTCCTATCCCTCCACATCCACTCCAACACATATAGTCTGCTGTTTTTTTAATAACTGCCATTCTGATGGGTGTAAGATGGTATCTCACTGTAGTTTTGATTTGCATTTCCCTAATAGCTAGTGATGTAGAGCATCTTTTCATGTGCTTCTTAGCCATTTGTATTTCCTCCTTGGAGAAGTGTCTTTTCAGGTCGCTTGCCCATTTTTAAAATGGACTCTTTGTCTTTTTATCTTCGAGGTGTAGGATTTCTTTATATATGAAGGATATTAGGCTCCTATCAGATATATGGTTGCCAAATATTTTCTCCCATTGGGTAGGCTGCCTTTTTATTTTCTTAATAACATCCTTAGAGGTGCAGAAGTTTTTAATTTAGAGGAAATCCATTTATCTATTTTTTTCCTTTGCTGCTTGTGCTTTGGGTGTGAAGTTCGTGAAACCATTTCCTCTTACATGAACCTGTAGATGCTTCCCTACATTATCTTCCAAGGTCTTTATGGTTTTCGCTCTTATATTTAGATCTTTGATTCATCTTCAGTTGATTTTTGTATAAGGTGTGAGATGGTTTTCCTCTCTCATTCTTTTGGATATGGATATCCAGTTCTCCAAGCATCTCTTGTTAAATAGGCTATTCCCTCCAACTCACTGGGCTTGGTGGCCTTGTCAAATATGAGATGACTGTATATGTGAGGATCTATATCAGAACTCTCAATTTGGTTCCATTGGTCAGTATGTCTATCCTTGTGCCAATACCATGCAGTTTTGAGCACTGAAGTTTTTTAATATGTTTTAAAGTAATGTGATGCCTCCAACTTCATTTTTCTTTTTCAATATGTCTTTGGCAATTTGGGGCCTCTTACCTTTCCAAATATATTTTGTAGTTAGTTTTTCCTGTACCTTAAAAAATACAGTGTTGATTTTTATTGGGATTGCATTAAATCTGTACATTAGTTTGGGTAGGATAGACATCTTGATGATGTTTAGTCTTCATATCCATGAACAAGGAATATTCTTCCATTTATTTAAGTCTTCTTTGATTTCCTTTAACAGTGTTGTGTAGCTTTCTGTGTATAAGTCCTTTCCATCTTTAGTTAAATTTATTCCTAGGTATTTGATTCTTTTAGTTACTATTGTAAATGGTATTTTTTTCTTGATTTTCTTCTCAAATTGCTCATTATTGGTGTACAGAAAAGTGACGAATTTTTGAACATTGATCTTATAGCCTGCGACATTACTGAACTCCTTTATAAGTTCTAGAAGCTTTGTTGTAGTTTTCTCAGGGCTTTCATTGTATAGGATCATGTCATCTGCAAATAATGAAATTTTTACTTTTTCTTTTCGAATTTGGATGCCTTTTATTTTTTTTCTTGCCTCAGTGATCGAGCAAGTACTTCTAAGACAATGTTAAATAGGAGTGGTGATAGTGATAGAGGGCATGCTTGTCTTGTTCCCAATCTAAGAGGAAAAGCTTTTAGGATTTCACCATTGAAGATGATGTTAGCTTTGGGATTTTTCATATATACCTTTTGTCATATTCAGAAACTTTCCTTCTCTTCCTATTTTTGCAGTGTTTTTATCAGGAAAGAGTGCTGTGTTTTGTCGAATGCTTTTTCTGCATCTATAGAGATGATCATGTGATTTTTTTCTTTCAATCTGTTTATATCGTGTATTACATTGATTGATTTTTTTTATATTGAACCATCCTTGCATACCGGGTATGAATCCCACTTGGTCATGGTATTTAATCCTTTGGAAATGTTGTTGAATGTATTTACCAAGTATTTTGTTGAGGATTTTAGCATCTAGGTACATTAGACAAATTGGTCTGTAATTTTCCTTTCTTGTGGTATCTTTCTTTGGTTTTGGTATTAGGGTAATGTTGGCATCATAGAATGAGTTAGGCAATATTCCTTCTACTTCTATTTTTTGGAAGAGCTTTAGCAGAATTGGTGTTAGCTCTTTCCAGAATGTTTGGTTGAATTCAGCTGTGAAGCCGTCTGGTCCTGGGCTCTTCTTAGTTGGGAGGTTTTTGATGACTAAGTCTATCTCTTTACTTGTAATTGGACGGTTGATTTCATCAATTTCATCTTTTGTCAATATAGGCTGTTTGTGAGTTTCTAGAAATTTATCCATTTCCTCTAAATTATCATTCTTGTTGGCATACAATTTTTTAAAGTATCTTCTTATGATACTCTTCATTTCTGTGAGCTCAGTATTGATATTTCCTTGATCATTCCTTATTTTGTGTATTTGCATCTGTTCTGTCTTTTTCTTTGTTAGTCTGGCTAAGGGTTTGTCAATTTTATTGATCTTCTCTAGAACCAGATTTTGGTTTTGTTTATTTTTTCTAGTGCTTTCTTATGCTCTATTTCATTTAGTTCTGCTCTAATCTTTGTTATTTCCTTCTTTGTACTTCCCTTAAGTTTAGTTTGTTGTTGTTTTCCCAGTTCCTCCAAGTGTGTGGTTAGGTCTTCAATTTCAGCTCTTTCTTCTTTTTTAATATATGTATTTACGGCTATGAACTTCCCTCTCAGGACAGCTTTCACTGCATCCCATAGGTTTTATGTTGTGTTGTCATTTTCATTAGTTTCAAGATAGTTACTGATTTCTTTTGAGATTTCCTCCTTGACCCACTGTTTGTCTTAGAGTGTGTTGTTTAACTTCCATATCTTTGTGCCTAATCTGTTTCTCTGGCCTTATTGATTTCCAATTTCATTCCATTGTGGTCAGAGAAACTACTTTGTATAATCTCAATCTTTCTGAATTCATTGAGTTTGTTCTTGGCCTAGCAGGTGGTCTATGTTGGATTATGATACATGTGCACTTGAGAAGAATGTAAATCCTGCTGTATTTGGGTGTATTGTTATGTATATGTCTAGTAGGTCCAGGTCCTCTAATGTATTGTTCAGAGTCTTTGTTTCTTTATTGATTCTCTGTCTAAATGTTCTGTCTACATGTTCTGTCTAATGATAATAATGGAGTATTAAAGTCCGGCACTATAATTGTAGAGGCATTTATTTCTCCACTTAGTTTTTCCATGTTTTGCCTCATGTATTTTGAGGCACCCTGATTAGGTGCATAAATGTTTATGATTGTTCTCTCTTCTTGAGAGATTACCCCTTTTACTAATATATAGTGTCCATCTTTGTCTCTTTCAATGGTTTTGCGTTTATAGTCTATTTTGTTTGATATTAGAATAGCTCTTCCTGCCCTTTTATGGCTATTGTTTGCTTGTAAAATTGTTTTCCAACCATTCACTTTCAGCCTCCTTGAATCCCTGGGTTGAAGGTGGGTTTCTTGTAGACAGCATATAGATGGATCGTATTTCCTCATCCATTCTGCCAATCGGTGTCTCTTGAGTGTTGAATTTAATCCATTAACATTCCGTGTTATTACTCACAACAAATTTCTTACTTCAGTCATATTTTCTTGGATTTAATGTATGTCATATATATTTTTTTGTTTCTGTTTTTGTCTTTTCAGTTGTTTTTAAACTCTCCTCCAACTCTCTCTCCCTTGTTTTTTCCTTTCAACTTGTAGAACTTCCTTTAGTATTTCTTGAAGTGCAGGTTTCTTATTGGCATACTCTCTTAATTTCTGTTTATCTGTGAATATTTTTAACTCTCCATCATTTTTGAGTGCCAGTTTTGCTAGATAGAGAATTCATGGCTGGAAGTTTTTTCTTTTAGTACTTTGACTATGTCATACCACTGTCTTCTTTCCTCCATGGTTTCAGATGAGAAATCAGCACTCAATCTTTTTGTGCTTCCCTTGTATGTGATGGTTCTCTTTTCTCTTGCTGCCTTGAGTATTTTCTCTTTGTCTTGACATTGGACATTTTGACAAGTATATGTCTTGGGGTTGGCCTGTTGGGATTTACACTGTTTGGTTTGCGCTGTGCTTCTGAACTTGTACATCCATCTCTCTCAATAGGGTTGGAAATTTTTCAGCCTTTATTTCCTTCAACACTCCTTCTGTTCCCTTTCCCTTCTCTTCTCCTTCTGGGATGCCCATAATGCCTATGTTTGTGCGTTTTGTGTTGTTGGTTTAATCCCTGTGTCCCTGCTGCATTTTTTTCTATCTTTTTATCTATGTGTTCTAGTATCTGTTTGATTTCAGATGTATTGTCTTCCTCATCAATAATTCTTTCTTCTGCCTGTTCAATCTGCTGTTATGTGAATCCAGCATCTTTTTGATTTCTTGCATTGTGCCATTGATCACCATCATATCCGTTATCCTTTTATGTATGTTTACAATTTCTTCAGTATGTTCTCCCAGTGTCTTCTTGATATCCTTAATCTCTTCCTTCATGTCATTAAGTTGGTCCATGATATTTGTTTGGACAGCTTTGATTAGTTGTTTGATGTTCTGAATCTCTTCCTGGTTTTTAGTTTGTTCTTTGGATTGGTCCATGTCTTCCTGTTTCTCAGTGTGGTTGTAATTTTTTGTTGCCCTCTAGTCATCATTTTATCTTGATGGGTTTATTCAATTGATTAGCTTCTCTCTGCTCTACAGTTTTATTTAGCTGGTGGTTCTGTGTGTGTGTTAAGTTTTCTCTTTGATACTTTGTTCTTATTTTATTTCCTTGCTTCCTTCTATGTTCCCTTGAAGGCAAAAGATTAGGACCAGAGGAATCGAAAGATGTGAAAAAGGAAGAAGGATAATAGTAATATTTAGAAAAGTTAGAAGAGGGGCTTTATAAGACTTAGTAAAATGAATATATAACTCATGTAGGCAGCATAGAGTAATAGGGAAAAAAGTGTAGTACCTACATGGACTAGGAAACCAAATAGAAGAAAATATATATAATGATTTAGAAGGCTAGAATGATGAGGAGAGAGAGAAAGAGTAAAGAAAGGGCTGAAAGGAAAAAGTTAATATTAATAAAAAATGAAGAAAACAGAATACATAGAATAGAAATTGACACCCTTGAAGTTGTGGGCTAATGAAAAAATGTGGTATGTAAGAACCGCAACAGAGAGCAGAAGGCAGAAAGATGAAGGAAGGAAAGAGATTAGCATTGGAAGACAAAATCAATATATACAGAGAATGGGAAATCACTGAAGTAGAAGCACAGCAAAAAGGAGAGAAGCTAGCACCATCTAATTTAAAATAAATAAAAAAAAAGAAAGAAAGAAAGAAAAAAGAAGGGGGGGGAGGAAAGAAGAAAGAAAAGCAAGGGACAACAAATAAACAAAGAAAAATCAACCAACCACATAAGCAAACAGTCAAACAAAGCTAAGGAAGAACAAAGTTCCTTCTTGGGCCCTTGTGGAACCTCTCAGCCTGCTTGTGTTCATCAGTCAATTGCCCTGCAAGGTTCTATGTGCAGGTTTGGAGGCAGATTGTAGTTATTAAAGTAAATTAAAAAAGAAAAATTCTTTTTTTTTTTAAGTGAATGTCTTCT